>WEIV01008706.1:330521-407718 GCA_013390005.1 Calyptomena viridis | reverse complement strand
GAAAAGAAATGGCTTAATTGTTCTTTAATCCCTTTACAAAATGAAGCTTGCCATACATTTGGAGACCCACACATGCAGACAGTTTCTCCACAAATTCCAGATGACATTACACAACTGTCTGCTAAGTAAAACCATTTCTCATTAAGAAGCACCACTCAATACTGTTTATCACATTAGCGATTCCTACCAGGATTTTGTACTTCTCACCATTTACATCAATGGAAACACTGCACCTTTTCATGACACATTCTTTATTTCTGATATTTCCAGACAGATTCCACCTTGTGGCATTTTTAAAAAGTGAAAGCCCTTTACACCTCTCTTTACCTGTTTTTCATGTTACAAGATTTACTTTGATCTTTTTCATCATTCTCTACAGCCTCATTAAGAGCTGTGAAAGAGCCACATAAGACTTCAGTATTTTTTAAATCGTGCTAATTCGTGGTATTGGAGGAGTTATGAAAATGCCATGAAAGCAACAACTACCATTATTTTTGTTTTTTCATACAAAACCAGCTAATGCACACAGTACATCAAGGCAGTGCAGCAAATGTCAGCCATAGGCTCAGCTGGATTAAAGGACCAATCTCATTGGGGATAAACCCAGGAGAAGGAGTACAAAACCAGCTCCAAAGGCAGCCTGCAAAAAATGAATTCAAATGTACTCCTGGTGACTTGCATAAAAGTCTGTGCTTATAGGTGTCTTTCTGGCACAAGTTCCATATTTTCCCTGCAAACATAAAGGATAATGCATACACATGAACTGTTCTATTTTGATATTAACAAATAAATTCTGGTGTGCAGTGGGAAAAAATTATTTGGACATTAGCATAAGAACACCACTCCTTCCCTGTGTTATCAGTGTAGCTGCTCCAAGCCTTCTCAGGGATTCTGAAGTGCTGGATAAGCATTTTGACACCACGACAGTCCATTTTGTAGGAAGATTGCAAGGGCACACACTCAGAAAAAACAATGTTAATCTCATTAGACCACAGACAAGCACAGATAAACCAATTCACATGTTTCAGAGAAAAGCTACGACATGCTGTAAATTATCGCATATCCAATCACGATGTTGCCAAACTATTTTAAATTTAGTCTATTGTGACTGTAATTTATTTAGATAAAACCTAAGGCAGGAAAACTGTATCATAAAAATAGTATGCCTGGGAAATTGGGGCATTTATTATTAACATATAGAGAGAGTTGGCCTTCAAGGCATTGCAAAAATGCTTTTTCTTCTTATATTGCTTTGTTGAATGCTAGATAAGGGTGTGCTTGGCTTTTCAATAGTTATTGCTTTGCATAATACAAGACTTACTTTATAATGGGAGAAACTATTTTTTAAAACAGAAAAAAAAATCACCCTAATTCCGGATGGCAGATCCTACATACACAAAGGGAAAAAAACCCCAAACCAAACAACCAACACTAATTCATACACAGGCAAGATTTTCATTACAGACATTGCATGAATATACTTGTTTATCCCTTGTAAATAAACAGGCTACAAAATCCAATCACTATTTAACTTCACAGTCTATTTGGACTCCAGGCTACACAGATGTATTTCAATGATTTCTTTCTGTTCTGGACTCAATACATTTTGCAGATACCTTAAATTCAGCTGATTTGCACATAAAAGGTATGTTACCTAAAAATTATTATTTATTATAAATGTTCTCATTTTTGCCTTTTCAGCTGTAAATTATTTATAGCTCTTTATTCCCAGCTCTTGAGAAGGTCTTTGCAAACATAAAAGCCATGTGTATATCTTGTTCCCTTCCACTTTAAACCTGCCACTTCTACCCATGTAAACGGTACCTTATTCAGCAGAGGCAGCATCAAAACTACTCAGCTAATATAAAGAAAATCAAACCTTACCAGTTTTCCTGGATAGAAAATGTGTAATATTATATATATTACAGAAATGGAACAAGGCCTTAAAATACAACAAATCCAGTATATCTGTGCTGTAGCCATTCCAACTAGAATCAGAGAGTAATTGTTTTAAAACCATGAAAGATATAGAGAGGATGAATGGCAGGGAGCAGTTACTCATTATTCCAATACCAGTTGGATCCAGTGACCAGTTGGATCTGATGCCTAAAATGAGAGAAAAAACTTCCCCGACAGGGATAAAGTGAAGAGCTGCTCTTTAATGAAAATTTCCAGGTCCACAATGCACAGAGGACCCCCCCCAACAGCAGCAGTCCCCTGTTCAGTACTAATCAATTATCATATCTAATGGACACATCCAATCCCAAAATCATTCATCCCTTGTCCTGTCCCCAGATCTGCCCCTTGGAGCTTCTCCAGGGGGTTTTGGGCCTTCTATCTTGCTTTGTCTACCCCAGATCTTGTTATTTCCCTTCAGTTTCAGGTCGCAAACAGGATGTCCTTGCTAGAACTTTTTCCTGAAAAGAACATTCGACAACATTTCACAGACCATGGAAAAGAGGTTTTCTACCATCCTAAATGAGAGAACCCATGCAGCTATGCTAAAATGCAGAAATATAAAGAATATAAGAAATCTGAGGCATCAGGTCCAGTCACCACTCAATGACTTTAGCACTAGACCTTAAAAAAGGGAGGGAGCTCAGCACCCAGGGTGTAGTTAAACCATGAACTTACTGCTTCAGGATGCTGTGGATGCCAAAACTGCTGGGAGGCAGATTAGAAAATTCACTATAAGAGAAAAAGGTTTAAAAAGTGTCATGACCCATTTCTGGCTTGGGCAGCAACAGAGCTGCAAAGGATCAGAGGTCAGCCTTCAGCAGCTGCATTTGGGCACTGCCACAGACAGAACATCATGCTGTGGGTACAACCCAGAGAAGTCCACAGGATTTTTTGTGTTTATCCATTATATAAAACACTGGAGAAAGTTTAAATCGAAACAGTTACATATATACACAGTACTTTTACTATTACCCATGATCAATGTATAACAGCACACAACGAATGTCTTTGATACATCATCAGAAAAAACTCTCACTCAAAATGATGAGCCTCCCCTCTTTTCTCATGCAAATATAGTGTGCATCACCTGGGACTTGGAAAGAAATACATGACAGCAACTGACCTCCTAAAACAGATAACTCTTCATAAACTTCCATAAACGCTGCCAATAAATTGCAATGCTGGCCAGAAAAAAAACAATTCCTCACTTATTTGGACTTTTAGCATCAACTACTATTATTAATAAATGAATACAATCTGAATTTCAGGTATATGCCAAGCTGAGGCTGATTCTTCAAAGCAAGAAACCATTATGAAAACGGGTTAACTTGCGTTTCAGCATCCACAGAACTGCAGTATATCGTACCCCATCTATCATAAGCTTTGCTCCACATAAAAAAAGAGCAAAAGAAAATAACTTTTAAATACAAATCATCAGCAAAATTTTACCTGTTCACTCTAAAAACAGCAAAGTATTATGATCCTTAAATACTCATCATCTTCGCAATGATTTATTTTGCAAACTGCTTTTCAATCAAGCTGTTCCTTCCATATCAGTAGTGAACTTCACCTCACATCTCACCTTTACAGAGTTCTGCTATTTATATCTCTCCTTCATTGCTCCCATGCAAAAACTCTAACAGGATTTAGTTATTACACTTTCATGTACTTGCTCCACACTCTGATTGAATACAGTTCTGTGTGGAAATGAAGAGTGACAGTTCTCAGGGAAGATGACAAATCTTGTAAGAAACTCATTTCCAATAAAGTCAGCTTCCCCCTTCACTGCTAAAGCCTGACAGCCTGCAAATATTGAGTTGTTGCTTTGAATCATGTGTGTTACTTTTCAAACCATTTTCAACCATTTTCCTATGTGGCAAAGTTGTTATTACAAACACATTTGACTTTCAGTAACTGCAGACTCACACAGTTCTCTAGGTTGATGCTGCCTGATTAAAACCATCGCCATGATGGTTTTCATCCAAAACCAAACGTTTCTTACTCCTCATTTTGGAGCCTTGTTCTGCACTTAATGGAACATCAGACAGTGCCAATGGTCTGGATTGATCCCTTTTTAATGCAGATGGCTAAAATGGAAGGGCTGCATTGTCCACTGAAAGCACATGAAATGGAGCCGAAATCATCTTGAGTTTGTAGATGGCTGGAGCTAATTGAGATGAATGTGACCCACTGTCTGCACAGCCTGTCATTTGTAACACGACATTCTTTTCTTTTACACACGTTTATGAGTCAGTTTGGGCTGATTTTATGTATTATTGAGAAGCAAATATAACTAAATGTAAGGAAAATCTGATTTAAAGATTTATAGGCGATAATAATAATTATCTCAGCTCCGCTTTGAACTCAAATGATTTTGGATTTATTCTGACTGGCGCAAAATATTGAAGTTAATGATCATAAACAAACTATTACAGTCTTATAAAATGCAGCTCTGCGGCTTCTCCAGGAGACAGAGTTGGATTTGACTCAACACATGCTGCATTACTCCTCTTTTCCTAAATAATGTGGTGAAGAGTGTTCCAACTCCATTTTCCATCAGACCAGTGATTGTCCAGTATTTTGAGAGCTGATACACCAATTTGGAAACTCTTAGCTAGACACCAAAATGACACACTGCAATTGAAGCTAAGCAGCAGATGAGAGCAATTCATGAAATGATTGTGAAACACAAAAGTGGACAAAACCAGAACTGGCACAATGTTGCAAGGAGAAGAAAATACCATGTAAAAAGTAGGTTTTGCAAAATCCAAAGTTTGAAAGCTTTTAGATGAGCTTTCTTTTACCACCTCTTGCACCTCTGCTGACTTGGGAGGAGAGAGATCAAAATTTAATGCAACGTCTTTGGATTTTCCACTGACTCCCACAGATACTCATCATTAATTAGTAACTCCAGTTGCTATAGCAAAACTACTTTTTCCATTACAACATGCTATTATAACAAATCCTTCAGCTTATATTCCCTAACCCTAAAGAGTTGCTAAGCATTTCCTCACAGTACATGATTTTTGTTTCTGTGCTGGCTGGCAGAAGGTCTGGAAAAACCCAACAGCTGAGTCTCGCCAAGGTCTGGGGTGTAAATTGTCAGTCAGGAGGAGGAAAGGAAGATGCTCAGTGGGGAGTGCTCTTCACAAAGTCCTTCAGCTCCCATCATCTTCCCAAGAGGAGCTGGGGAACATCCCACTGTCTCCTTGCAGCCTTCCCTCAGACACAGCACAGGGGCAAAGCCAAACTCAAGGTCTTCATCATCCACAGTCAGGCAGGATTTGGCCTCGAGTGAGGATGTGCTACACAGCCCCTTCAGACTTCATTTTCTTTTTTTTTTGTTAAGTGAAGGGCAAAATAGGATCTTCTTGAAATTGTTTGAAGTGGATTGACATTTTTCAGTTGAAGACTGTTGTTACTTTCGCAGCAGGCCTAATTTTCAAATTTAATGTTCTAGCACACATAAAAAGGAAAGCATCCTAGGGGGATAATAACTTTTAGCAATCAATTGATTGCATATGGCTGTGGGTTTTGCAGGTACAATCTCTTTAAGGAGGCTGTAAAATAGGAAAATTGTAGCCTTCAGAAGCAGAGATTATTTGAGTTTGCAGGGCTATTTACTGAGATGTTTTAGATCAGGGGTTTTTTTGGTTAATAATAAATACGCCCCAGTAAATAAAGCAGTAAATGGTCAGCAGGTCAGAATGCATCACCTATTTTATATCATCAGGGGGTTTGCTGGGGTTCTCTGTTCACCTTCCTTTTTTGCCTCGTAGCCACTTCTGCAGAAAATTTGTTAACTCAGGGAAAAAATTAAGATTAACCCAGACTACTTTAACTACATAGTTCTACCCAGTCAACTAAATAGTTTAATATCCTATTAACTAGAGCAGTGAATGCATCCCTGCAGCAACATTTTCATTAGGTCCATCACTTGCCTTCCTCTTCCTAAACACATATATTTATGTTAAACACAAAGTAGTACACAAAGGACAAGATATTATTAAAATTTAATAGCAATGTATTAATTATAATAAACTCCTGTATTACGTTTTTCATATAAAATACAGTCTCTCAGGTGGAAAAGTGTTTCCTGAAACCTATCTTCAGGTTTGCTTTTGCATTAAATGAGTATCATTTAGAACAGTAAAGAGAAATTAAATGGTCAAGGACACCACTATTAAGTTACCAGGGTTGTCAAATATACATTGTTAAATGCAATTGGCCATTAGGAGGGGAAAAAAAACCAGAACAATTGTTTTCTAAATGCAGGTCTGTTACATTTACAAAATTTCAGCATTGGTGAAAACTCAGGATTCCATATGTGTGGCTGTGATGGTCATAGAATTCCCATGACTTTTCAATACATTTTGGGTTTAATACTTGGTTTCTGGCTCTTCTGGTTCAAATCGGAATCAGTAACTACTCATCAAAACCAAGGAACACAGAAATATGGAAGTCACCAGTGATGGATCTCCAACAAAACCTGCCCTTTGTCTTGCATCACAAAACCAAGCAAACATGGGTACATGCCATATGCCACAGCAATTGTGAGAAGTGATGCTGGACAGCTACTCTCATTTATGAAAAGGGGCTTCCAGGATAAATACTTGTTTGTAAAGTAGTTATCAAGGAGTATATCGGCCTGAAAGGAAGATGTAATTTTAAATTCCTATTTCTATGTGTTTATGTAAAACAGGCAATACACAGTCTTGGGAGTTGCTGAGTTCACACAATTTAGAAGTACACTGCAAATGTAAGATTTGCAAGTTTCTAAGATTCATAAGGGTTTAATGTCTGTGTATGCTCCCCAATATCTGCTTCTGTCACAACTGGAATGGCCAAATACATTCTCCTGTACCTCAGTATCTGTGGTTCTTAGCCAGGCTTATAAATAAAAATAGGTGATAACATCCACGTGAATTGAACTCAGTAAAGAGTCTTACAAGTTGCTCTAGCAGTACTCCTGACATGAGACTGCCAACCAGACCTTTAGATTAAAACAATACATGCAGAGGAAGATCTCAACCCAGACTCTAATCGCTATCAATCAGTGAAATAAATCTATGTTATTAAAAATATATTGCATCTCTTTATTCAATTACTTCATCACAAATACACGACATAAGAGATGAACTTGCATTTAAAAACTCAAGGTTCTGGACTATTTGAGCTTAATAAGGACAAACTAATCAGTTGCAGATGCTTTCACTTAACATTCAAAAATACCCCATGGGACAGCAAGATTTAATTTTATGGTCATCTGTCATTTTAATGATGTGCTTGTTATAATGCAGAACATCTCTGTCCTACTCTCCTGGTTGTAGAAAACTAAACTAAACATTTAGCTGCACAACTGGTACCTTGTGTCATTAACAAGGAGTACGTGTCCTTGGAATAGGAGCTACTAATCTATCTGCTCTTTTTAAAGGAACAACTTCAATCCTTGGTATTTAAGCATCAGTTAAGTCTGTCAGTTGCTCTTATTTCATTTTTTTTCCTCCCAGTCTTTAACTTCATGCAAACTAAACCATCCTATATGCCTTCCATTTTTATCTGTCCAGGGCATTTCTTTCTGTTTGGGATGGGATAGAATATAGAAATGTTCACAGACTGTTTTGCCCAGAACAAAAACTCGAGTATTTCACTTTCAGTGAGCACACTTACAGAGAAGGTGAGTTCTTCCTCTATCACTCCTTACAAGGCAACCTATGGATCTTAAGTAACTCTAAAAGATGACATAAGGAAGAACTAAAATTCATTTGCACAATATGTTACAGGTCAGATCCTCTACAGACATTATACACAAACCTCTTAATGTCTGTTGAAGATTGTAATGTAACCAGAGAAAAAATCCCTCCTCAGGGTCAAATATACTTTCATTGACTTGTTTCCTGTTCCCTTGCAAAACCAAACCTAAGAAAATACTAAATTTTTACTGATAAATGTAACAGACCAAGATTACAGATAAAAATAATTTTGTCATACGAGCGGAAAATAAGTCATGCAAATGAATTATTTTTGTGTTAAAACCTATACTTGGTATATAAGAACTCTTAATTTTAAACTAAATTGTGGTAGCTCCCTGAATCTTTGCCCAGAAAGAAATTAGCACAGGAAAGAAGACAGTCTCTGTGTAAAAAATGGCCTTTTCCTTCAGGCTTCAGAAGTCCAGCTGGAATCATTGCTCTGACTGGAATCCAGACAAAGAAATGCAGAGACCAAACCAACTTACCACCAGACCCACCAACTTTAATCTATACGATGACTCTGTTTAAAATTTGTGTAATTCAAAACTCATTATATCATTGCAAGCACCTTATATTCTTCTTGCTTTGCATCTCTTTCCAGAGAGAAGCTAGTCCTATGAAGATTAAAACACTTCTTTTTAACAGAATTTTCAGTAAGAAAGAAATAAGCAATACTTCCAGAAAACTACAAGGGCATTCCTACTTTTCTGCTTCCTTCTGTGTCAGAAATCAACCTTTAGGACTTGGAGCATAAAGCTGTTACAGAGCACCTAGAAAACGATTCAGAGTAAGTGGAATGTCCACATTCTCTAAATAGCAGCTTTTAGGAACTTGGTGCCACCTACAAATACTCAAGTGCATTAGAGGACATTAAAAAATATTACAGTTGCTGCAGTAGATGCTGTTATTCTTGGTATCATTATATCACTTTTCCCAGGACTAAGAGAGAAGGGTTCAAAGGGACACGCCCAGATTCTTGGACCAAACCAAAAGCGGCAGCACTGAAATCCTGATTCTTAGGTCCCTGTTCCAAAGGGGCAACTTAAGCCAACATTTCCTCTTAATCAAAACCTCCTCTTCCCACCAAGATAAAGGTGAGATAGCCATTAACACTTTACACATGTCCATGTTACTGTTATAGAGCCTCTTGCAACAATAGAAAACATATATATTATNAATATCTACCAGATAGGAATCTGGGATGAAAATCAAAGACAGAGAGGCAGGCACTGAATCCCAAAGCAGAGTTATCCCCACCAGCAGTCTGGGACTTGCTTCCCTCTGTGCTTCCACCGAGCTTGAACATTAATGTTCATCTCTTTCTACCGGAATGAAATTTCAATTTTTCTGCTCCTAAGCAGTAAGACATTAATAAACACTCATTTTTCTACCTTTCTTCCTCCATATTGAAGAATCCAGCTCAGCTTTACAACAGCAGCTCCAAACAAACAAACTCACTCCCTTGTAGAAAGTGGTAGCAAGTATTATTTACTCTACTACAACATGTTGTTGCTCCTGAGTTCTCTTTTTACTAGACCTGATGATAGGCACAACAGAGAATATTTCATCATTACCATCTGTCTCCTTGGCACTTCATACCAAGTGAGTTGCTTCCACTTTGATGGTAAATTAGAATTTCCCACCAGATATATTAAGCCAGAGGCTGTTGATGGGTTGTCCTATCTCCCTCAATGCCTTCTTCCTTTAGGTCTATTTTTGATATTGAACAATTTGAGCATCTTAAGGAAAAGTTTCTACATGAAACGTATTAAATTGCAGGAATCATCAACAAGGGAATAATACACAGTTGGAAAAAATCCCTTTATAAAAGACTTTTAAAGCACCGTTAAGTTTATGACATTACTTCTAGGAAGCCTTAGGCATCCTCATGAGAGATGGTCACAAAGAGGTTATTGGCAGTGCTTGGGATGGAGGAGACAGACATGGGATTGGATGGAGCAACTCCAGAGAAGCTGGAAACAGTAAAGTGAGGATCAACCCACGCCTGCTGCTAAAACACCAATATTGCACTTCAGCATGTTCTCCTAAACCTGCCTCCTCCCGAGATAAATCACTAGAACTATGTTAAGAAAGTTATAGGCCCAGTTTCTCATCACTGACTGCACTCCTGTCTGAGAAAATCTAATTCTTTATTTCAACTTCAATTTCTGCAGTTTAAGATGTATGGCTTGACTTGGCAGCTGAGTCAGAGGAGAAGTGCAGACCTTGCACTTCAGAGCTGCAGGGAGGGTATGAGTCCAGAGGGACCACAAAACAGCGAGGATACTTTCTTTTGTTGTTGTCAGGGGAGAGACAGAAGATCATTCTGAAGGTCTACTCAGTTCGATATAAATTAAAAACAGATTTCCCAAAATCTTCGGGAACAAAACATTTTTCCCAACTTTTTTCCAAGCATTCAAAGCCAGGCTTTACAGGCCAAATACATTACTTAAAAAAATAAGCCTGTTTCAAATCAAAACAAAATATCGTGTATGATAGAGCTATAAAGAAAAATGCAAGGGAAGGATCAAACTACCACTGTTACCAAAGGATTCTGTTCCTGACAAAACACATAAATGAAAACATCATAGTCTTTGACTGAAATACTATTTTCAGTCTTTCAATGTATTTTCATCTTGTATTTCTTACATTAAAAAACTCAGGCACATAAAAGTGTAATAGATAATTCTCTTTCTGAACATGAAAAATGACAGGGACATCTTTTAGCACCACTGTATTTAACTGATCCTGAGTGGAGAACTCGAGGTGCTTCCAGATTTCTTAGTGTATTGAAAATTTTCAAAGCTACAGATTTCTCATCTGCTTTCCCCTTGATCCAGAGGATGCTCTGACCAGGTGAAGGCATTATGTACATGCAGCTGCCTGACCCTAGACATACAGGTAAGTATGGACACAAAGACAAACCCACTGTTAGGTTTGCCATGGGTGGGCTGGCAGCAAGGCAGCTGTCTCAGAACACACCTGATGTGCCTGATGGACACTCGCTGCAATGATCAGCACAAATATGAAGCAAAGTTTCCATTCAAACAGACACTATAAACTGTTAGTGTTACAGGTTTAGAGGGTGAACAGCCTGTGTAGTTATTGATTTCCCTGGGCTATTAATTACACAGGCTTCCTACTCTGAACTGGTTGCCAGCTCCTCTGGAACACGCTGAAGTGGAAGTTATGGCTTTACCTGGACACCAGACACCACCTTTTCCTGCCAACTCAGCCAAGTTCAGTATCTATTTAAGCCCATTTGGCACATTCTACTGTTCAACCCCGTTATTCTACATATCTGTACAGCAAAGGATTTGCCTTCCTGGGTTTGCTATTCATCAGCCTTTAAGACAAGAAACTTAAAGGGGTCCCTATGGATTTAATTCAGATATAGATTGCTGCAACACAGCCCTGCCCATGCAGGAAGGAAGGGAGGCCAGCACAGAACACTAGCTGTCTCAGATGTTTGAGTGGCAATCTGGCTGCTGGTTCACTCTCTGAAAGTGGCTTTAATTAGTATCTGACATCTCAACATAACTTGATGTCCCAGGAGTAAAAACACATATTTTAAATTTCTCAATATTTACTGATGAATCAAGAAAGCCCCCAGCACAACCTGTCAACCACAGACAGTAGAAGTCATTCAAATCTACCATTTGTTGGTGAAAGCTATGCTACAGTTATATTTTGGACACTTCCAACTTACGAATTACGAAGTTCAATGCCCTGAATATTCATAGCCATGAACATGGATTAATGTATCCCATCCTTTCTCTAAGCTTACAAATGTCCTATATCCAACACTGATTTTTGTCTCCATTAGGAATTCTGAGGGGGTAAAAGCTCACTAATACAGAGAGTGCATGAATATACAAAGGAAACAGCAGTATTTTACTGTGAAATTACTTTTTCCAGGCTGTATTACCTGTTACAATGCCTTCATACTCTGGCTATCCTCAACCAGCATTTCTTCTCACAGTCACTAATATTCATATTCCTTGTGAAAATGAATTTTATTATGAAAACATCATAACAATTTCACAAAGGTCTCTCATTCTTGTTCCTCTCCTTCTAAAATCAAACAAAGCCCCCTTTCTATTTCCCTGCTGGCACCCACATGCACCACGGCCCATCAGTAGAAAGAGGATTCACACCTTTCAGGGGTTTGCATCCAGCTAAGCAGAGCCTCTTCACCCAGCTACCCAAGACGTGCTGTGGGGAGGCCTTTGCCACAGCAACGTGACCCCCCCAAAGGCAGTAACTTCAGAGAGCATTTAACTTCAGAGATAATTTACAATTACCTTGCAACCGCTCTGAGCATTTTTTGCAGTCCAAGGAATTTCCATCCTTCATCTGCTGCTGCTTATCATTCTTGAACAGAAGGAGTAGCACTGCATTTGCTCTAAACTGACACCCTTTCCCTCACCCATGCTGTCTTCTTTGACACCCCAGTAGGGTCATATTTCACTGCCCTATGTCAGTGGCAAAAGGAAAATGTGACAACAAAATATAAGAAATAGTGACTATTTGTGTTTGAAAACCATCTACCAAATTTGATTTTCTTTTCCACCCTCAATGGAAGGCTGTGAGTACTTTTACATATTTTCTAAAAGTAAATTAATCTCAGAATCAAACAGATGCTCTCCAGATTTCAGGTTTTGATTCAGACATAGTATTGTGAAGTATGTGCAGAGCAGTCCCTGAGCCAGGTTCTCTTTAGCTGCATTACACCAAAGCCATACCACCTATTACTGCCTTTTCCCCTTGCAGTTGGGATGAAGAATAAGAGAGAATGAGGGCAAAATTTCCAGCCTGTTCAGACTGGGAAGCAAAATCACGTGGGAAAAAAATTCTTGAAAAAACCCATAACAAACAAAAAAATGCACTTGACTTTTTCTGCCTAACCATAATGTTAACTCATTTAATAAGGCTCTGACATTTGCTTTCAGAACCACTGGGGACCTGAAAATAAAGCTCAGTCTGCAGCCTGCAGTCAGACCTATTATTACAGAAAACACAGCCCATTTCTGTATGCTATAGAGTTTTTATATTCAGGGTTCCTCAGTAATCTGCTTTCTCCAGCATCATGTTCCACATCTGTGACATCCTGGCAAAATCTCCTCTCAGCTGCAGTAGATGACTGTAGATATGTCTTCAGATAAAACACATTCTATGCCCCAGAAAACAAGAACAGTCTAATGCCTCTGAGCTACATAACAGCCTCAAGAAACAGGACAAAGGTAGAAACAGGGACCTGTGACCTTCAGTGATTAGGAACAGAAATAGTTATGGTGCAAAGACTTAGAGTAAGTTGTTTTCTTGGATTGAAAACAACTTGTTTAATAGCATCATTTTGACCCCAAGGTGACACAAAGAATAGGATTTAATGTCAATAAACACAAATGTTGTGCATTTTGTTTGGCTTCTTCCTGACCATAACCATTGGAATTTGGACAGAAAGTTATAGTGCTGCTTACTTAAACAGAAATTAAAATGTAAGCTAGTAGTTTCAATGCAAGAATTAGATAATCATACAATCACAGAATGGTTTGGGTTGAAGGGACCTTAAAGATCATCTCGTTCCAACTCCCGGGCCATGAGCAGGGACATCTTCCACTAGACCAGTTTGCTCAGCACTGCATTCACCTTAAGATTCACCTGATCTTCATATGACATGAAATAAGAATCCCAAAATAAGACCATGAAATAAGTTAATGGTTTAGAACCATTAACTTTGAAAAATTTATAAACATCCATTGTAAAATTCACATTTATCTCTTATTTTATCTACTTCGCATATTGTTTCCCAGCTATGCTTTCAGTTTAGAATAAATCCTGCTAATTATTTTTTAGCATAACAAACTCTGTGCCTCTACTAGCCTTTTTTCCCCTTTTTGCTAAGTTTATTTTCATCATGCAATTATAGGAATAAAGATTGATTGCTGGATTTTTATTCTCCAGATGTATTAGAACATTAGCTGCCTGGTGAACTAAATGTTCATGTAGTGCTTGGAGTTTATGAATCACTTTAAGGTTATGATTAGAAGGACATGTGAAAAAGTCACTGATCACCATCAGATAGTGTCATTAGCATTCTAAACTGGCTGCCACAAATTAAAAGTGCAGAAACTTTAACAGACCTCATCTAAAGAGTGAAGATGACAACAAGGTAAGTCTCCTCTGAATTTCCATCAGCAATTTCCACCTGACCTGCAGCCAACCAAGTCTGCTGTGAAATCCCGAGCAGTGGAGCCCTGCTCCAAGTGCCTCTGTCCCAGAACACCCCTGCCTGAAGAATTTCCAGCTGAAAGGCAGCACCAGGCTGGTAACACAGCACTGCTTTTGGGAGCTGACCTAGCATTTCAACACTCAAACACTTCAACCTTCAAAGCTATGGGATAAACCTCTGGATACCTTTCATCACTTTGACACACAGTTCCATAAAGTTGGAGCTATAAAGTCTGTACTTACAATATGTGATATGTTTGGAGTAAGCAAAGATTAAATATACTTTGACAATTTCTGGTACTTTGAAAAAGCTATAAAAATACATCAACTCACACGCAAGCGAATATTCAGCGGTTATCAAATTCAACACAAATTCAGCTATTGACATTTTAGGACAAGTTTTGCCCTCAGTCAAATCTCTTCCTTTGCTGATGCTGACTACTCACATGTCAAACCATCTGTCGTGATTGAGTGTTTGGTGAGAAGTCTTGCACGTGAACTTTTTTTCCCCTCTTCCCACCACTGTCCTTTGGGTGTTTGCCAGCTCTCTCAAACCAACACCAAGACCTTTACAAAACCTTGAGAAGTCAAGAGCAGCAGACACTGCCTGTTCAGTTCAATGACTGTTTTTTACCTGAAGGCAATCCCAAGTTTATTTAAATAACTCTGGATACCTACACTCATGGTTGTCTTGATTGAATTTTAGTGTTCAGACAATTTTTTCATAGAGTATATACTACTTATTTAATGAGGAGCATAGTATTCCATATAAAGTGTCTTCTGTGTTAACACTTAAATGTGTTAGAAAGGTTAATATGGCATTTTATAACACACAGGCTGATGACAGAAAGTAAAAATGCCATTCTGAAAAACAGAAATGTCAACACATCTCTAAAGACACAAAATGACAGAAAATTAAATGTTACCAACTGCTGAGTCTGAAGAAAGGCTTCTTGAAGTTAAAGGATGAAATAAAAAATAAAAAAGGCACAAATCATATTTTAAAAGCATAATAATCTATTTAATGAAACTTTATGGAATACTTTTTACATACATAAGCTTCTAGAAACACTATTCATTTCCCTTATGCTGCAATAATTTCAAAGGGTCCAAAAATAGAGGGTCTACAAACACAGATCGTTAACTTTTTGAGGCAATTAATATCAGCTTCTGTATCTTTTGGCAAATTAGAACTCTTTCAAAAGAACTTTACTGTTTGGAAGGACATTTTGTAAGATGAATCATGACTTTAGCTTCATAAATAGGGATGCATGTGTGTATAAAAGAAGATACACACACCCATGGCCATGTGTCCCACTAGGTACAAATGCTCACGTGTTTAGAGAGAATATACATCAACACCACAGTGTGAGAGTTCACTCTGGGCACAGGTTTGCAAATACATACCACCAGATATTTGACTCACATTGCACCCATTACATTTGCCTGATACAGCCCTCAAAGCTTCACGAGGAAAATAGGGATTTCTGGAATGTGCAAAGGGAGGTGGGGAGAGCCTTATAGTTTCCCTTAAGCACTAGGACGCAGGAATGAAAAATACTTTAAAAAAAAATTTAAAAAATTAAACATCAGCCTTTCAGTACCTAAAGATCACCTACAAGAAAGCTGGAGAAGGACTTTTTACAGGACAAGAGGGAATGGTTTCACACTGACAGAGAGCAGGGTTAGATGAGATACTAAGAAGAAATTCCTCCTTGTGAGGGTGAGGAGGCCCTGGCACAGGTTGCCCAGAGAAGCTGCCCCATCCCTGGAAGTGCTCCAGGCCAGGTTGAGTGGGGTTTGGAGCAACCTGGGATAGTGGAAGGTGTCCCTGCCCGTGGCAGGGGGTGGAATGAGATGGTCTTTAAGGTCCCTTCCAACGCAAGACTTTCTATGATTTTATGAACCTCTAAATTAGCCCAAGAAAAAGTATGATTTAAATACTGAATGAGGAGACTTGTTAATACCCTGGATTCCCACGCCCCACATTTCAAACCTAGTCCATTAGGAGGATTTTTCAAGGCTATGAAGTCCCAAGTGAAACAGAGTGTCTGTACTTTATCAACATCAGGACCCTGCAGCTGCAATAACACCTTATTCTCACCACCCTTCTGATGTCTGAATTTTCACCAGTAAATCTTGAGCTCCTCAGGTTTTTCACTTTTAATCTAACATGTCCAAGGGCCAACATCTGTAGACAACAGCACAGCCCAAGGTATAAACTTGCAAGGAAATGTAAAACAGAAGCTGATATTCCCAAATATTCAGACAAGATCCCATTGGGAGCAGAAGCACAGCAAGCAGTTTACAGTGAAAGCTGCATAAAACCTTTATTATGCTCAGAACTGCATCTCTAAGTTGTGAAACTTGCCCCCAGGAAAAGTCAGGAGTGGAGCTCATACGGGTACACGAGAAGCAGGAGGGCAGTAACCAGCACATTGGATTTGCAGAGGGAATTTTAATGCTGCAGAGTCCTGAAGCTCTGGGCCACTTTATCATGCCAACTTTGAACCACACCTGCCCCAAAAAAGTTACGTCCTGTTAAATTTTATTCATAATACTGAGATTTTTTTCTTCCAATTGGATGCATCTATGCAGTCAGCAGCACTGATCAAGCCAGTTTAGTGACTTTTTGGTTTTGAGAAAGTGTGAGTGATATGGGCATGAACAGGGCAAGATGACAACAGTCTTGATTCTTTCAATGCAATTCCTATAGAAAGTACAAAATATATTCTTTTGCACCATAATTAGGATGCTATAATGACTACACTCCTAGCAGACATCCAGGAAATGTGGAAGGCAATTTGGCTCTTTTCCTTTATGACTGTCAATCAAACCAGAATCTCTGCCAAAGGGAGCAGCCTAGTGAAGAAAGCTCATCTACCTCGCTCTGGTAGAGCTTGACTTTCAAACCTCCAACAATGAGCATGGATATGTTTATCACACCATGACAGAAATGGAGGCAGAAACGTGGAAGTGGAAAGGAGGGGGGGAAAAGAGGCAAACAATGAAGGTGATGTCTCTGCCTGATGTTACAAGTCATTAGAATGGACAATGATAGCAAAAGATTTGAAAGACGAATCCATCCTAAGATATTTAATTAAAATTTTCATTATGTTGGACATTAGAGAAAATTTCATTTCTGCAAGACAAATAGAGGACATGACAGTATTTTTCGAGGCAGACAGAAACAATTTGAAGGGCCACAGACATGTACAAACACAGATGTCTCTGCAGGTTCAGCCTAGGAAGGGAATTTTAACCTCCCCTATTTCCCATCAACAACCATGATGCTGAACAACTCCAGAGAGTAATAATTTTCTTTCTCCTTCTAGGAAAGCACTATGAGATAGCCCACTAAAGCACTAATAGACTTCTAAAGAACATAATAAAAATGATTTTTTGCTTCTGTATGTTTCTTCCATCTAAAGTGGCTGGTGAGACCCTGGGAAAGGGAGGCTGGCAAGATTCCAGGCTAATTGTTATTTCCAGGGACAACAGTCACACCTAATAAGTAATTTTAACTTAGACTTTTTATGACAACCGGTTTTTCTTCCTGTAAAAGCAACTTTAAGTGTTTGACTCACACAGCCCACGAGCAAATTGTAAAGGATTTCAAACAAACACCAGCAGCCATCCAACACTATCAGCTGAGGTCCTTCCCATAACTTGAATCCAAGAGGGACTATATGTACACAGCTCCCTTTATACAAAGAATATAATAAAAACTTATTCAAAATTCTCTAATTAAGCCAAGATATTGTCCACAAAGGTAAGTATGTGTTGCTAAGATTAATGGCTTCCTATTTAGAGGTGCATTCAGACAATTATCAGCTTTAGCAAACACTTCCTTCTAAGTCAGTAAATTCAGGGAAAAAGAAACCAGAAGCATATTACTAATGATACAGAAAGTTTCAAAATAAACATTCCAAAAACAGCAGAAGTAGAATAAATTAGTTGTTTCTGAGAGAAAAAAAACCCCAAACATTCAAAACAAACCAACCAACCCAAAAAACACCTCCAAAAAGCCCCAAAATAAATCCACATCATAAATGTGAAGCATACACAGAGCACAGTCCTCAGGTCACAGATACACTTCCCAGAAGGCCCAGTGGATAAATGGATTTTACTACAAATGTCCATTGTGAATGCACATATGTTTCTGTCATTGCTCAAGATTAACAACCCACTCCTGTTACACTGGCATCACACAGAAGGCTGTGAGTTATGTGCATGGATTCCTCCTAAAATCTCTGAACAAGTACGTGCATAGGTTTGCAAAACAAACTTAAAAGTTGTACATTCTACAACAGCCACTACTGTTTTCCATAAATGAGTCCTACTTCTTCACAATCTTGTAGTCCACAGAGATTTTTGTCTTAGGTCACAGGAAGGTACAGGAATCCTGCACTGGGCTGCAGCAAGAGTGACCTGCAGGTCAAGGAAGGTGATTCTGCCCCTCTGCTCCACTCTGGGGACCCCCCACCTGCAGTGCTGCATCCACTTCAGGGACCTGTTGGAGCGACTCCAGAGGAGGCCACCAAGATGAGGAGGGGATGGAACATCTCTCCTATAAGGAAAGGCTGAGCAAATTGGGGTTGTTTAGCCCAAAGAAGAGAAGGCTCCAGAGTGACCCTATTGCAGCCTTCCAGTACCTAAAGGGGCTACAACAGAGCTGGAGAGGGAGTTTTTATATGGACATGTACAGACAGAACAAGGGGGAATGGCTTTAAAATGACAGAGAGAAGGTTTAGATTAGGTATTGGAAAGAAATTCTTCTCTTTGTGGGTGGTGAGACACAGGAACAGACTGACCAGGGAAGGTGGGGATGCCTTATTCCTGAAGTGTTGGACAGGGCTTGGAGCAACCTAATGAAAGGGGTCCCTGTCCATGGTGGTGGGGTTGGAACTACAGAATCTTTTAAGGTCCCTTCCAACCCAAACCATTCCATGAATCTATGAAGTACTTTTGGAAGATATCCCAGCTTCAGTGTCTAATCTGTACAACAGAACCTTTGTGCCCTCCAACACAATGAAGCACTAAGGTCTTTAAACATCCAAGTGACTCATATCACTCACATGATGTGGAGATGCCCACAGATTCATTCTACAGACTCCAAATACCCCAGAGCAGCCAGAATAACCCAAATAACTACTCCATCTTTGCCAGTATTTACACACTGCTTTAGAGTCTTTGGTGCCTGCACAATCTCCTCGTTTCCTGGACACATTCCTGTTAAGCTCTGATTAATTCTGCAAGGATTACTCCTTCTACCCCTATGCACTGGCTCCACACAACTCTAGTCACAGCAAATCCCTGTATATCACGTTAGCACCAGGTTGGGAAATTCCATCACAACTGTAACAGTTCCTAAGAAGAGGACTGTGGTCATCCTCCATCTTCCAACAGGGCTGCAACAGCTGGGGAAGGCACAGACTGAATGAATTAAATCAACAGGCATTTTCCATGACCCTTGTAAGCTTTGAAATTCCTGCTAAGTGCAGAGATCTTCCACATCTACTCACCAAAGCAGTGGACAAGAAACTGCAACAAACTTATTACTGTTCTAATTAACAGAAAATAAAAGCTATACTTTCCTTCCTGCCAAAGATCTCTTGTAATAAAACAACTCTGCCCTATAAATTCATCTTTCATTGGGTTTTTTTTTAGCTCTGTGCTACACCAGCTGGTTTGCTTAGAGCAATGAGCTGTTGAATTAGATAACACGTTTTTAATAAGTCAGCCTAGTAGAGCAGTTTTGAATGGCTTCACAATGCACAGATGTCTAAATAGTCTGTAGAGTAATATTAATACTAAGTGGTAAAACCATGCATTTATGATTCTGTTGAGTCTGCAAGTGACAAATATACATTTTCTCAGCATTATCAGCTTCTAATTATGTTTTAATTAGTCCTAAATAAAATTGCACATTTGGATAGCGTTAGGGATTATTTTAGACAAATTACAGGTTAATAGGAGTAAAGCATCCACCTGAACTCAGAGCTAAACCAAATGCATAAAGAAATATTCAAACCCTGGCTAGTGGTGAAAAAGGGGAATTTGTGCTACAGACGAGAAACTTACCTAAACTTTCTACTCAAACTCTTATTGATCCCAACATAAAATTATATGACGTTTTAAGCCTGAGATAAGCTCAGGAGTCCTGCCTGTTCCAGGATGCCCCCCCAAGAGTCCCACTAGACCTAAGGAGAAGAGGCTCTCGGACAAACGGGGGGTTTATTGCTCCTGGGGCAGCAGGTGTCTGCAGTATAAAGCTCCAGTGATGTTCAGGGGTCCTGCAGAACCAACTGAGCTGTGACTCAGGACTTGGAAAAGAAAGGTGCTCAGGGAGCTCTGTGGGATTGGTGTGGCCTCGTCGTGACACTGAAGTGAAGGGTCTTGGCCACTCAGACTGGCAGCCCTTGTGCAGATTTACTGGCACAGGAATGCAAAAAACTTGGCTCAAATGCTTTCCTGAGAGCAACTGGAGATGCTGCAAGTGACAGGGATGTACTAAAAACACATCAGCATATTAAAATTACTTTTAGAATAGTCAAACAAAGCATTTTAACATTTTCTGTGTACTTTTTAATAAAGTTTTCATCATTTTTCAAGCCATGTGCCAGTTAATTTTTTTTTCTGCCTACAAGTTTAGCATGGGCTTACATAAGGAAGCACTTCCAAGGAACACAGGGTTACTTTTAAAGTTGCAAGTGATATATACTATGTGATTTGTTATACAAAAACAAGTAACTATAAAAAGATTAAAAGAATCAATGAAAATGCAATAAAGAAAAATGCCTTGTTTCAGAAGCCAAGAAAATATGCATGACCTGGAAATCAATGAAGTATTTATTCATGAAAGTGAGATTTCTTTTATAGCACAGTACTGAAAAAATAAATGTAAAGCTTAACTGTTAAAAGTCACAGTAAAACATACCAAACTATAGCCAACAAAATATTTAGATTAATCGATTATGTCTACTCAATATTTTATAGTTCAACAAACTTGAACACAAACCAGCAATTGGTTGGAAGCAACCAACAACTAGGCAGGTTTATGGTTTGCTAACTTGTACAAGCAACATCACTTGAATAATTTGATAGAAAAAGTAAGGTACCAAGCCATGGTAGGTATCATACAGTATGTATTTAGATTACTTACTAGCTCATCACATCTAACAGCATCAGGAATGATCTCCACAAATCCAATCCTCTTTACATCTTTCTTTGTTCTCTTGTCTTCACCAAATCATGCAATTCCTAAAGCACTTCTGCATAGAAGCTGAGCAAGCAATCCCATGTCAGCTGACTCCAGAGAATCCAAGATCCCTGTGAGCTGTGTTGCTCTCCAGACAGTCAGTATGATTCGCTTCAATAAATGCAGCCTTATTTCCTAAAACTTGACTTTACCTTCACTCTTCACTCTTCAAGTACCTTGGGCTGGTTTGCTTTCTCTTGACTACAGTGAACAGAGCACTGGATCTGCTCTAACACGAGGGTTTGATAAAGTCAATGGGAAAATCCTTATGATGTGCCAAAGGGAAGACCTTGGGATCCTGGTGGCCACCAGAACCCTGGGCTGTGTCAGGCACACCACAGCCAGCAGGTCAGAGGAGGATTGCAGGAGGTCCCTGCCGACCTCAGTCATTCTGTGATTCACTTACAGGACTGAGCAGCTTCCAAAAGAACCTTTCTTTTTGAAAAACTCAGTTGGAAACTCCAAAATGAATCCATCTATTTGTAACTAACAGTTAAGTATCTGCAATCAAAATGTCGTCCACCAGCTTCTCTGAGCGGAAAAATCAGTTGTGATTTACAGTCTGTGGTGTGGATGTTGAGTCCAACAGACTGTGACAGACTATGAAAACAGAGAAGACAAAAAACGTATACAGAAAAGTGAGAGAAAAATGATAGAGTATTGAATTCTCTGGTTAGAAGACAAATCCTTGCTAGATTTGATGGAAGGATTAAAACTGAATGAGGTTTTTGCACTTGCAACTCAAAGTTCCTCAAGAAAATTTATTTCACAATATATAACAAACATCCCAAGGTACACAATCCACCTGGAACAAATTCCAAGTGCACCAACACAATTTCAAAGGATTACAAAAGCCAAAGTACCATGACCTACTGCATTCTTGAAATACTCTTCCCTCTATCGTGTCTAAGAATTTCAGTATTAAGTTTGCTGATCAAGTTTAGACCATAATCCAACTCTGCCAAAAGCTTAAAATAATTCTAACTTAAATGTTTAACGTACATTAAAAGTATCAGATGCGATAATCAAAGTAGAAACAACACATTTTCTTTAAAGTAGTTTTCATATCAAGTAACAGAGTTAACAAGCTCAGTCCAGACATTTGTTTATTTCCTTCAGGCTGCTAAATCATAAGATGAGCTCCCAAGGGAGCCTGGAATGGAAGAAAGGGGAGATGAAAGAATAAACTCATGGTTGAGAGAACAGAAATGGAAAGAGAAAAAACAACTTATATTTCCTGTACCTAATGAAAACTCAAATGGAGAATAAACACAACTTCACAGCAACACAGACCTATTGATCAAACCAAAATATTGTTGAGCTGAGCTAAAGGAGTGTCTCAGAAACATGCTAGAACAGCACACAAGCTCATAAAACTTCCAAGCAAAATACAGATAAATCCTTTTTTAAGGGAAAATGGTCTCGGCAAAATAATGGCTTAGTAAATCACAATCTTTGGATTTGGCTCACACTGGTGGCTCTTAGCTCTTTAGGTACCTAAAGTTCAAACACCCTTAGGAAGTATTTGTCCTGTGTGATTTTTTTTCCTCCTCTCAGACAAGATTTCGTATACACGATTTTGAAGATACTTAGAATTTTAAATATTGTTATTAGTAAATTTGATATGTATCAAACTTGATGAACTGATTCTCCAATGACTAAAATATCACTAGAAGTTTAGAACACCATCTGTACCCATTACAGCTCACCTAAACCCTATTCTTCTTTTGTCCTAAGCAAGCATCTGGATTTTGGACTTGCTACAGAAGTGGAACCAAACCCATAGATATTCCCCACGGCACTAAAAATTCTATTTTGGGTGGGGAGGGGAGGGAAGTGTAGTGGGGAATTTGAAATACACTGCTGACAACAGTTTACCTCTATAAATGAACTCACAAAGTAATGTTGTTAAGTATGTTAGAATAAAAAATTTCATAGACATTTTCAAGCCCAGCCTCTACACCATCTTTGAGAATTGCCACGGATACCAGCTCCAGAAATCCAGAATGAAGAATGAAATGATCTGTTATCAAATTCTGCCTAATCTTTAGAAATGCAGATGTGCCGACAAAGCGATACCACATCCATTTTTGTTCTGGCTTATCACCTCCTTTTAAAGCACACTGTCTAGCAGCTCCACATCATAAATAATTCAAGGGGAGCCAAGTTTTTAAACCCTTGCATTTTGAGTTCAAAATAGCTGAGTTAAAAAAAAAAGAGCCTGCTTTTTAATATTGCTAAGTCCTTACACACCAATGTACCTCTCCCATATTCTCACAGCTCTCCCAGCACAAAACAACCTGCAGCATCCCTAGCTGTGCTGTGTATATGCAGGCAGTATTTCAGAAGCACTTTGAAATGTGTCCTATTCAGTAAAATCTGAATAGTTTTCATTGTACTTTCAGCCTTCAACTATTTTACAATTACTTTTATTTCTCACTTAAGAATTTTCCACAGGTATTTTAATGTTATAGACTGGTATAAATCTATCAATACAATCCTCTTTTTTAAACCTCTATTGAAATCTGTTCCTCAATACAAATTGCAACGGGATACACACAAGTTTATGAAACACTACAACCCTTAACCCACCACCACAGGTGTCACAATAACACGTGTGATTTCGGCCTTGAAGGATGTATGTGAGCAAGAAACATTTTGGTAGTAACTCTTTCTAGGCAATAGGAATCCAGTCATCCAAATTAAAAATCATGCCTGGCATTTTCCTGCAGAAAGACTAATGCTGAATGTTGTTCTCCAGAAACTAGTGTGGAAAAGAGAAAAATACTCCCTTATTGACCCTTGTAGTACATTCTATCCTATTGAATAACAATAAGAATTTATCTCTTAACAATGCTTTATTTGCAGAATTCACATATTTTATAAATAACCAGTGTGTGTGTGAATATATATACATATATATATACAAAAATTTGTCTGTTTAATCTTTCCACGACACCCAAGAGCACGTTGCACTTGCAGTTTCACTGTTAGTTTTGGTGCTTGTGGCAACTGACCTCAGTAGAGACAGAGAGATTTGGTCCATGGGCTGCAGAGCCCAAAGGAGGGGCTGTGCACACCAGCTCAGCCCTAGAGACATGAGAAGACTGATTGTGCCTGACTAGTGAAAGTTGCCTTTCACATCATAAAGTGTTTAAGCATTTAAAATGAGAAGGAAGACAATATTTAGTGTGCCAGATTTGGGTAAGCCTTGATTTCAAAGTGTGATCAATAAATTTGATAATCTTTGTTGCACTTGAGCAAACCAGATGCAAGAAAAGTTAAGTCTTCATGAGCTGTTCAATCCCTCAGTGCTGGGGTCTCAAATTTCATTTCAAGCTATGAAGAGAACTGAAATCTTCAACAGAGGAAATAGTTCAATTATATGCAATTAAAACAGCAACAACAAAAGTCTGCTTTTTTTGCAGGACTTGGATGATATATTTATCACTACACATAGTTTATATTTCTACTAGCATTCAGTGTGCTACTCAAAACATGCAATTATATACCAGAACTATAATTTGCAGATGTCCTTACTTCATTGAGCACAATGAAATTAATTGCCCTTTTTCTAAAGAGGATAAAAACTTTGGATATAGGTCTTTGAGCAACTCTCCGAATGTTAACAGCGTTACCAATAAAATACAATATTAACAATTATATCACTGGCAAACTTTTCATTTCACACTGACGATTTGTCAGAAGACTGAGAGAGCAATTAAGTAGTTTCACACATTCAGCCATTGTCTTTCTAAAATAAACTAAAACTACCAAAAAAAGACCTGAGATGAGCTCAGTTGGTTGGACCACGGTGCTAATGACACCAGGGTTGTGGGCTTGACCCCTGCATGGGCCAGTCACTTAAGAGTTGAACTTGATGATCCTCAGAAAATTCTGTGAAATCCTGACAGGAACACAAAAAGGAGCAACTACCAGAATACAGAACTACTTTTTGCAGTGAGTATTAGCAATATTCTAACTCCTTCTACAGTGTAATACGAACTTCACACACTTCAGAAACTGAATTCATGGAGTAACTATGTAAATCCACTGATGGGCAGATTCTGACATCTGAGGCTTTACTTGAAATGTATCAGAATCCATGATTTGCACAGTTTTTAAAAAATAAAACTGAAAACAACCCTCCTCTGGCACCCCACACTTCAAACCAGCCCATTACAGCTCATTCACACAGGCTCAGTGTCGAGTGTGATGAAGTTTCCTCAAAGTATGGCAGCATCGTGGACACAACAACACCTTCACTTCAAGAAGTGGTGTTTTCTGACTCTTGGAGGAGCCATCCCTCCATAAGTCTCCCTTTCCTCTGGTTATTTCAGGCACTCAGCAATTGGCTCACTTTCGGGTTTGCAAGGTCAAGTGCACAGTTAGCAGTCTCTCTTTGGCTGCAGTGGATCACTTGGAGTAGTTCCCTGAGAAATAACAGCCTCCAGGGCTTACAGCATTTCTGCATTGCCCCTGAGTTTTTCTTACATTTCTTGAGTCCTTGCCAGAATTCATCCACTTCCCAGATTCACAGAACCACAGTGGTGGTCTCTGTGGTCTTTGCATAGTCTCCCCTTTTCAGCCACGTTATACAGTCCACCTTAATTTCACTTTCATGATCATAATTTCTGACCCTCTGCCCAGTCATGGCAAATCACACTGCAGCCCTAAACTGGGGCTATTTGATTCCATGTCTACTTCTGAATCACAAAGGACAAAGCAATTCTATCTTATTTTATACAAGCGATGTTCCTAATTCTTCTGTCTGTCCTAATTCTTCACCTTAATTAGTCCAGCATACACCAAGTATTTAAGAAAAGAACTATTTAGAGTTTTAGGGGGTTTTTTTGTTGAGCTATAGCTAGCTACTGAAAATGGTACACAGGCTGTGAGACATTTACTACATATACCTATATATGCAAGGAAGGCCAAATGACCTCTACATGAGAGTGGGACACAGTGACAGGTACCAATGGTTACATTTGGGCTTTTGCTGTGGCCCAGCTTACAAATATGTTGATTGATTGGCTCTCAAGAGCTAATTTGAGAGTAACTAGTTCTTTTTTTTTATTACGTGTCAGTTAGCTTTAGTTTCTATTGCTGAAACCTACTCAGTTCCAGTTCTTTTACACAAAGTGATTCCCCATTCCAAAATATAAGCCAATACTTTCCATGACCAGAAGTACCAGGATCTCCTGGCTGGGCTCTCAGCCTGACAACACAATTCCTCTCAGGAGGAATCATTATTCATCTCAGCTGAAGACATATTGACTTAAACAGCTCTGACAATTATTTTACCACTTCATACTGCGTAAGGAAATGCTTTCAAATACAGATTTGTGGTGGCAGGAAGGTTGTTAAATGAATGTTTTCCCTTTTGCCATTTTGCTGTAGTGAGCTGAGACTGCAGATGTAGCATTGCAAAGAAAAAAAAAAACACAACCTTATGTAATATTTATTAGTCTGGCATTTTATTCTTTCATCCTCACTTCTCTAAAGCTTCAGCTCTCTTTTTCTGGAAGCAGGTTATAAACACTGTTGCTCACACTGAGCTATAGAAAAACACTGGAGATTAACCTTGCTTTATTCCAGTGACTTGTAAGTCTCCAAATAACTTGTTTCCCAGCAGCTGTGGACAGCAGCATAAACACAAGTAAGAACAAGGATTTTTGAAAGGAGAAAAGTCTTTAGCAAGAAATGAGAGCTGAAAACACTGGGGACAAAAATAAATATCATAGTGCAGAAATCCAGTTAGAAATTCCATTTCCATACAGCAGAACACTTTCTTTTGGATAAATTGTTTCTCAAAGAATGAGTCTGGAGTAAGAAGTACCATGTCACTCCTGATGGACAGGTTCTGTATATGTGAATCTAGCTGAGTGCCAACTGAAAACCAATGGCTAATAGGATAAAAGGTGTTTGCAAACTACTATTTAGTTTCTGTATTATTTTCCTCCACACCCATTTTTTCGTGTTAATGCTTTGGACAGAGGAAAGCTTGTGGAAAGCCCAGCAGAAAAGGTTCTGAGAGCTGTGTAAAACTATTTTTACAAACAAAGCTAAGCGAAAGTAAGTTATTTTGTCCATTTCAAAAAACCAATTAGATTTCTTTCAGCGGGTAACTCTAATCACTTTGCATTTTAGGACAGCAACAGAACCTTTACAAGGAGTTTACCTCGGTGTTAAGATGCACTTTTTGCCATCCCATGAAATTTAAAAGAATTGAAAGCCCACAGAAAAACCAAACCAAACCCCTCACAAAAAGAGCCCGTTTCATGTGAGTTTCTTACTCGCTTATGGGTATAAGCAGCTAATTCTCTGAAGATGCTTTGTACAGTGCATACATAGAGATGGCAAGATGGGGGGACAAAAAAATCTTATTTATAAGAGAAAAGCTGAGGAAGGATTCAATTAACATCTTAGCTCTCTCTTCCCACAACAAATGAACATCCTGCTGAAGAAGTGCCTAAAGAATGACTGCAATGCTGCCTCACTGCTGTGTGTGAGCAGGGGGTGGGAAGGGGTGTTTCCAGCATCCCTCAGCAGAAGACTCAGGGGTTAACAAGACATCTGAGCCCGACACACACACAGGCCTGAGGTTACTGCAGGTGTTACAAGCCTGGAAGGTGCTGCCAAAATCCAGGGTTTTGTCTTATACTTCAAAGCCACAATCTCACCCAACAGATGTGGCTAACCTTGTAAGGGGATGCTGACAAAAAGGACCCGTGTTTGCATGAGAGTATCTTCTGTGCTCAGTGTGGATTCTCCTGAGCATCCAGAGCCATGGGAAGAAAGACATTTTTGTATTTTTGGATAGTAGGAAAGACTGATTCTGCTAACCTCCACTTTCAGGCTGACTGAGCACAGTTAATGCTCTTGGCACAAAAATGCGAGAGCAAGAAATCTGCCTTTTCAGCTCATTGCTTAATTTGAGCATGTTCTTTTAATGTAACAAGGTTAGAAACTTTATAGCTAGACTTTTTTTATGTCAAATTACTGCTGTAAAATTTGCCTGGTCTCCATAATCGAGTTGTGTTCACCATCCTTTTTCCAAAAACAAAGCACGGAGATGTGGAAGACACATCCTAGCAGAGAGATCTTCAATTACTACTGCAGCAGCAGAGTGCAGCATCTAAGGGCTTCCAGCCCTTACTCAGCACTGAGCTCCTCTGCAATCCAGAGATAATACTGGATAATACTGCCAGTGCTCTGAAAATATCTAAAGGCAACACAGCGTCTCTTCTTACAAAATTTATATTCATTAGTTTTAGCATGCTCTTAATTGGCCAAAGTAGAGGTGATTGTTGGGTGGATTCATCACCAAGCTGTGCATAAACACACCTGGGAAATTCAGTACAACTGACATTTGGTGCCAGCAATGCAGACAGAAGTCAGAAGCTCTGAATTCTTCCAATTTACTGCAGGACACAAAGGGGAGATCAGGTGGCGCTGATAAATCTCGAGAGCTGCCACAAAACCCCAGCCAAATGTCACGAGCTATAAACTTACAAAGAGGGCGACTCAGAATAATTCTTTCTGGTGTTAGTTGCACTGCCAGGAGTTATTTCTGTCACAGTTTCACTTCCCTGCAGACACAGTGGGGCTCAGCAGATCCTCGTGGGCAGGTAGCAGTTGGCTGGCACCTGGGATGGAGCTCTGCAGGTACCCTGTGCAAGGCCACAGCAAAGATGGGGGGACAGCTGATAGTCCTGAGGGTGCTACAAGTGTCACCTGAGCAAAATAGAAATAAGTTGCTCAGACAAAAATAAAGCACTGACTTGGTGTCTGTAAAGCCCTGCTACGACGTATTGTCATGCACTAAAATAAAATCATTAACTCCGTGCTTTGCAGCGGTTCTCACAGGATAGCACTTATTCCCCTTCGCATTCTCTCTGCCTTTTGAAACCGTATTTTTTCATGCAACTTTATTTAAGAAAAAGGAGGAAATTAATTACACAGAGAGTAATTAGAAATTTAAAGTCCTTTAATTCACTTTTCTCAGACTCAGCTTTAGAATATATTAAGATGTTAGGTCTAATACTCTCCTCAGAAGCCTGAGAGACTAATTTATTTCGATGGAAGGCACACACACGTCTGAAAGCAAATATAGCCATTAACTCCTTTAATCCCTCCCCATCACAAATGATCTATTTTGTTATTTAACTACTGAATTGACAAAAAAACCCTAAGACATGTTCCAATAGAGTCAAACCCAGGGATGTGAGAGATGCAGACTAACTGTCTGCCTTGCCCTGGCGTGGCCCCCCTGCCCTGCAGGCAGCAGTAAAACATGCTGCAGTATTTACAGCCCTGCCTGCAAAAGGGCTGAAGTCAGGCTGAGCATGTCCCAAAAAAACTGAACTCTTCCCTCTAGAAATGCTACTGCACATCTCTAATCCAATGCACCAAGAGAAATTGGGCACATGTTAAAAAATGATAGGCTTGGAACATTTAATTGACCGTGAGTTCCCTGAGTTATGTCTGTTTACAGAAATAATTTCTTTATATGTAATTCCTGTACTTATCTTTATATGTAATTTCTGTACTTACTGATGGAAAAAAAAGGCACGTTGAAATATGATGCATTTATTTTTTTACTCATAAGAACACTAATTCACTTGACAAAACAAGTAGCAAATACACAGATAATTCGACGCCATGTTGCTGAAGTAAATTGGTATTGAATTCCAGCTGCAGCAGCAAATGCATGTTAAGACACTGAACAAACTGAACACTGAATTTCTGATGGCAGCCCAAGAAGACACTGTCAAGGCCCAGTGCAGCACTCAGAGGCACAAACAACATCAGTGTTTCACACCAAACCCACCCCCTGTCCATGTGGCTCTGTTAGATGTAAAGTCAATGCTCACAATCTGTTCTCCCAAACTAGCAGATTAAAAATACATCCCAATGATTAACGGAGCATAATAATATTTTTCTGATACTCTAAGTGCTATCTGGCATGACAGTCTGGAGTAGGTAACTTGAATTTTAGAAGATTACCTGCAAAAACATTAAAAAAATATAGAAATCTATGGGTAAATACAATGGCTGCAAAACAAACGGGAGTTGGGCAGGTCAGAAAAAGCCTTTTAGAGAGGAAATGTTGGTACATCACTAAAATTATCCATGGAAGGAATTGTAACATTCCCACACCCAAAGACTGAATCTCAAAGTAGCAATCGGTGCACTAACATGGATCAACCCTCAGTAAATATTTATTTCACAAGTCACCTACAAAAAGCTTATCACGATTTTTTTTTTCTGAAGCTTTAATACGAAAGATTGGCAAGTGGTTAAATTAATTTTTTTCAAAGCAAGGCAAATCAGACAAAGCAGCCTAAAGATGATGAAAATCTGAAGGCACAAGAGGACTCTTTTAGAAGCCTGAAGATTAAGGGCTTGCTACGCTGCAGAGCAATTAACACACTTGAACTTAAGCAGGGGATAACTTCTTCCAGATGAGGAAGCAAGGTGGACAGAGGACTCATGGTTAATAATTATCCTAATCTACTTTCACCATTCCCATGCTGAGGTCTTTAAGCGAATGGGATTTAGCAGCAAAGCAGGATAATTTGAGCCCGTGTGCAGAGGATGATGGTGAAGAGGCTCTCACTACATGCATTCAGTCAGGGGTGTCTCCTTAAAGCTCCAAGTCCCCTTTCCACACGCAGTCTCCATCATCCCCTTAAGAGATTTGCTGGCACCCACCCGCACGACAGGAACACAGCAGGCTCTGACACCACTTCACAAAGCGCTAGAGGATGGTTTGTAAATGTTCTATCTAATCCACAACATCCAGCACTTCCTACACACTAGTAGGTTGCCTCAAAAAGGCTGTAAACCTTGAACTGCTTCAAAAGCATTCAGAAAAAGTGATGGGAGTTACAGCAAAAACGGCAAGAACTTTTTTGAGGGACAAGCTTGAGGAGCTCCCTTATGACCAGTGAACACAACAAGCAGAAGGACAGGATGCATGCAGGAAAGGTGGGATGTATAGGAGGTATTTCCTTTTGGGACCCTGCATCATTCTCCATCCTGAAGGCAGCATATTACAGGGTGGGATTAGGCATCCATTCTTTGTACCCTGAGTTTGCATATTTCATTATACACCATTTTATACTATATTATATTACCTCATTAACACAAACAGCATTTCTACAGCACAGTAACCACCAGAGACATGGTACTGGCAGGAGCTTGAAGCAGTAACTTGGGAAATGTCTGCAGTTTGTTTTGTCACGTCAAGTGCTGAAACAGTCACTTGGCATTGCTTGTGATGCTGTTAAAGACTCAAAACACATCCTAAAATCGTTACAAAGACCTGTACTGGCATTCAAAGGGAAAAAGCAACACCCTGAGAGATAAGTACTCGTGTATGCCACGAGCAGTGCAATCCCATGACAGATGTAGCAGCAATCCCTTTGGGTACACTGACTCTAGAAGAGGTCTGCCAAAAGTCACATAAGGCTGCTGAAAAATAATTTGCCACAGCTGGTCATAGCTGGGGGAGGGGGGTCAGATTAGAAAAATCATGCTGTGTGTCACTGTTTAAGGGGACAGAAAAGTAGCTTGATATTAAACTTACGAGACTTAATTGAGTATAAGGATAGAAAAACTTTTATTGAAACAAAAAGGTAAAAATACATATTATGTATTTAAACACCCTTATTTATGCAATATAAACCAGTAAATTAAATTAAATTTCGACACACAAGAACAACGAGTAGCCAGGAAAACAACAAAACAATCCTTCTCGATGAGTGATTTCTAGCTCTTGGCCTGAAGCAAACTGCTGGGGCAGGGGGAGTTCAAGGCTGAAACGACTCCTGATGGCCAGGGGGGGGCGTTGGAGGGGAGAGGGGGCAGCGTGGGAAGGGGGGGAAATGGAGGGGGCAGAGGAAGGTTTGAGGTGGATGGAGTTCATGGAGAAACCGGGGGGTTTTCAGGCGGTTCCCTGGGTAATGGTCCCAGGGAAAGGAGAGGAGCTGGAAGGACAGTTTTTTCCAAGGAAGGGGAAACCTCAGAGATGTGGAGTTGTGTGCCCACAGGCAAGGCAGGGGGATCCTGGTGGGAGAGGAATTGGGCCCCCCATGAGTGGGATTGGAGTTGGCCGCAGAAAGATCCCAGGGGATTTGCACCCCGAGGGTGGGATTGGGGTTGGCCACGGAAGGGTCCTGGGAAACCGGAGGGAGGTCGGGGAAAACCCAGGGAAAGTCTGGGGCGGTGCCGCGGAAAGAGAGAGGGGGAAAGGAACGGGCAGGGGGCTAGAGGTGAGCGGGAAGGAGGGCAGGGTAGTTTTTCCAGCCAACCAGAAGGGCACAGTGCAGGAAGGGGTCCTGCCGACCGCTAAAGCTGCTCCGTTGGTCTTTGGCAAACGGTTTCCAAGGTCCTGGTCCCGGTCCACACGTGGTCAAGATGGTGACAGCAAGGTCCCAGGCAGTGCGTCCTCCCGCTCCTCTTGAGCTCGGTGGCAGCTCAAGAACACAAGAGGTTTGGGGANCCCCACCGGGCCGGGGCTGGGGCTGGGCGGTGGCGGAGTCCCACCGGGCCGGCCACACCTCCACCGCGGCGCGGGGTTGGCACAACACCAGCCCTGCAGGAGCTGAGGGCGGGAGGCACAGGGCCAGGACAGACCCCCACCCACTGGGCCCGCTGTGGGTTCCCCCCCTGCTCCTGCAGCAAAAAGACGCCCTGGAGAGGTGTAGCCTTTACTTCTATTGGACCATCGCCATTCCCATCCATTTCTGGTTCTGTCTGGCAGCAAGTTCTTTTGTCTCCCANAAAAGAAAGTTTTACAGTGCAAAACCATGACACTGTGTTATGAGAAAGTGGGAAGAAATTTAATCTTCCCAAAAGATTTTACGTAAGATTTGAAAATAATCCAAATACAAATATTTGATACAAAAGAGGGCCATTTTCAGAAAACAAAGCATAGAGTCTAAGATGGCAGCTGCCTCCCCCTCTCTGAGCCACCCCGACCATCCCCGAGCCACTCCAACCACGGCCGGAGCCACAGGGACTGGGTCCCTGACACTGCACCACCCCCATGGCACCAGTGGTCCACGGACCGCGGGCACAGGCAGCAGGGCGGCCCGAACCGTGGGTGGCGGGGTGGGGGCTGCATGCGCCTTGAGCAATGCCAGGCTGCAGGGCACGGGGCGTGGGGTGGGGAGCTTCCCCCTGGACCAACCCCTGGCCATGGCACCCAGGGGGTAAGTGGGGCTGGGTCCCACCAGGCTGGGGCGGGAGCCGGCGACGGGCACGGGGGATGACACGGGATGCCCGCGGGGAAAACGTGGCAGCGCGGCGGATGCGCAGGACGCCCCCCACGGGGACGCTGCAGAGCCACGGCGGGTGGGCCACGGCCNAAATAATCCAAATACAAATATTTGATACAAAAGAGGGCCATTTTCAGAAAACAAAGCATAGAGTCACTTAGGTTGGAAAAGACCTCTAAGATCATTGAGTCCAACCATTTTCCTAATACTGCCAAGTCCACCACTAACTATGTCCCCAAGTGCCACATCTTTGCATCTATTAAAGCCCTCCAGGAATGGAGACTCAACCACTTCCCTGAGCAGCCTGTTCCAGTGCTTGACGACCCTTTCAGTGAAGGAATTTTTCCTGACATCCAACCTAAACCTTCACTGGCATAACCAGAGCCCATTTCCTCTTGTCCTACTGCTTGTTACCTGGAAGATGACACTGACTCCCTCCTGGCTACACCCTCCCTTCAGGCAGTTGTAGAGAGCAACAAGGTCTCCCCTGAGAAAGATTACAGTAATAAAAACTTCACTTTCCTATTTTTATGTCTTTGGACAGAAAAAAAAATCAGGAAAACTTAATCTTATCCTTTTCAACAGATTATCTACACTACACTTTCTACTTTTATTCCCACATATAAAAAACCTATAGCTAACCAGAATTCCCTAAGTGAAGTACAAGAAACCCAGCACCTGGCTGGTGACTCATGCAATGAGAATACACACAGCTGAAAGACAAAAAATTTCCTCTGACTTTGGGATGAAACGCATACACAGACCTCAGCATAGATCAGGTCCCTATGGCAACTTAAAATATGCAAGAAAAAAACATTTGCCAGTGTATAAAAACTTGTAGGTCACTAACTTGAGTATTTTTCTTGTAAAGAAGAAAATTCATTACGATATTGTGCTTAACAAATGCAGACTCCTAACTAAAGGAATGAGAATCCATCCAAATAACTCTGGACTAAAAAGTCTTTTCAAATACTGTTGAGTTTCTACCATATGCTTCATTTCTGTCACATATTGCACTGAAATCATACCTTAAGAAGATATTGGAGCAATTAAAAATCTGTATCTTAAAGATCTGTTGTGCCAGCAGCTTATTTTCAGACTAGTTTTAATAATTTGGGTTCTCATAAAGAAGATTCACTCACTTGCAATTAAACTTAAAAAAAAAACCATAAGGAATCATTTATGGCAAAACTTCATAAGCATTCTTAATAAATATACAAATACTTGCTTTTATTTTCAGTTTGTTTAATTGTTCTTAATGGTTTACCATGGGAAGGTGAGGCAAAATTCCTCAAGACTGCAAAAAAAAAGTTGTATCCTCAAGCAAAAAAACCATTTCTGGGTTTGGTAACACTCTTGTTTCCAAAACAGGATGTTTGATGTTTTGTTTGTCCAGCAAACTCCTTAGTGTAACCTACAAACAAGCATGTAATGAAAAAAGACATTATGAGAACCTCATATACTATTTTTTATAAGCTAAATAGTAGAAGAGTCAGTGTGATAGAATATGTAGACAAGAGCTAAACTGGACTCTGCAGTCAACTTCCACATGATTACAGCAACACCACAAACCGTGCTGGTGCCTCTAAACTGCTTATAAAATAAAAAGGATGAAATTTCACTTAAGAAAACTGACTTATTAAGTCAACAAAACTTTCTGCAGGCAAAATCTTTATGTGTAAACAGCCTGAGACTTGTAACCCAGACTTCAAGTGAGCTGCAGCAAAAAGGAAAGTAAACCAAAATTAGAATTACACACAATGTAAATTGAGAATTGACCAGTGTGTTATTAACTTGCTCAATGGCTTTTCTATAGTGCTTAATGCTAATACATTAACCTTCATTTCATTCCTCAGAGGTGTTTTATTAATCCCAGTTTGCTCACAAAAAATTAAAGCACAGAAAGTCCAACAGCATAAAACCAAAAAAAACACAGGAAAAAAAAATAAATAAGCAAAATACCAACCAAATGAAAAAATCCACTGCTTATTTCAGAACCCAAGCACAAGTATTTAAACACTGATTTTCAGTTTTTACCTCTTGGAAATTGTCATCTTTTTATGGCAATCATGACTACTGCATTTTTGTACATATTTATGTAGTAAACACAGGCATATTTCCCACAGAAATATGTTACCCTTCTTTTTAATTAAAATTCTGTTTCTTTTATGCTTAGGCACCATGACTGCAGACACTGAATCCTTGCTGCAGTCAGTCACACACCGTGTCACCAAACCCAGGGGTCTCTGTAACACATCCTGTAACAAAGAGCCAAAGATCCATGCTGTACACAAGGAACATGCCATATGTATATTGATCCCAGCACTTCACTTCCAATTCATTTGCAAAACTCCTGATGAAACCAAGAACTCGCTTCTAAAATAATTTTATTTTATTCTAAAATAAAAACGATGAACAAAAATGAACAAATGCCAAATGTAACTTTACAACAAAAGGTTTAGTGTTTTGTACTGCATCACAAAGACCCTTGGGACAAACCTCTGCAAGGTTAGTTCATATATAAAGATATAAAGATCAAAATGTTGAAGGCATTGCCTCTGAATTTCCAATTAAAGTGTCACAGAACTTTTCAGGTACAGGTGACATAGAACATAAAGGGGCTGGGAGGAGCAGAAACAAATGAAACAAATGAAGATCAGTTATGCCTCAAAAGGAAGAGTTAGGATTACCTATTCCAAGAGAACATTTTGGAGACTCAGCATATCTTACTGATAAGTAACAAACTAAATTCAGAATGTATGCACAGAAATGATTGCCAAACACAACAGCAATGGAGATGCAACCACCTGAACATCACTTTTCCCCAAGTAAATGTGCTCATCCTCAAGCTAATCCAAGCAGAGTCCAGCATGCTGAAAGAACTCTCATCACCTTTCCTACACTGTACTCTGTGTAAATGATACTTAAATGCCTTCAGCAGGCACGATGAGTTCAAACTGACCCAGCAGAAATGTTGGGAGATGTTTTTCACACCAAAAGCCTTCTGCCAACACTCTCTGCTCTGTACAGGCAGCTATTGACATTCCTCAGCAAATGAATCCTTAATCCTGGACCTATCATAATACACAGACCATCCAGGAGAAACAAGCTCAAAAAATTGGGCCTGTTGTTATACCATCCATCCTCCACAGTGCTGGTGTTCTGTGGTTTTTTCACATCTACACAGTTCATTGAGCTAATCTTGTCCTTTTAGGGCAGGTTGGAATCACACCTTGAAATGTTGCTGGCTGCTTCCAAGCCCCTCCACTACATAAAGCATAAAAACATCCTTATGAATTTCATCCTTCATCAAAGAATATATTCTCTGCATACAAATAATTACAGCACTTGACACAGAACTCCCACTAAGACAACAAGGTCACCTCCCCACTGAGGGCTACTAGACATGAACATCTGTCACTTAAACAAATGTCACCCAGTGTATCGACCTGAAGGCTTCATTTATCCACAGAGAATGGAAAAAAAAAGGTGTATTTTTGGGTTTATAGGGTGACATCTGTTTGAGTGACAGATGCCTATGCCACAAGAGTACTGAGCCCAGTGTTTTTGTGAGACAGTAATCACCTCCAAAAGACTTTACCCAGTACAATAAAAAAAGTGTTCTTTTTTTGAATGATAAGCTCTGTTCATATTTTAAAAATCCCATTTATCAGGGATTGAAGTTGCAAAATTTCAGAGCTGCATATGTTCAAGTAAGGCAGCCTAAAGCCTTTAGAGACACTGCCTTATTTATGCCTAAGCCTAAATCCTGGTGTTTAGATCTCATTATCTCCATTTGACCACGAGACTGCAAACAAGCCATGCAAATCTGTAAAACATTCAGCGTAACTTGTATTAGAATTAAACACTACTTTGGGTATGTACAGTTTTGGGATATTTATTTTGACTGCTGAATGCTACACTAATCTCCAACTGAATTGATCATTGTATTGAATTAGCTATTATTTGATGATTATCTTGAGCAGAACAGAACAACCCCAACCAGCAGGGAGTCTTTATCTACAACCAAAGGCAAACAGCTTAAGACTGTGAAAACACAGCTCCATAATTTATTAATTAATACTTTTGGGGTTGTTTCATTAGAACTTAAATGCATGTTGAGCAGCCTGTTCATTATCGATAGAATGCTGTAAACCCTGTAAAATATTCTATTAAGGATTTTTTTCTTCAGTAAATTATCTGGGTTGCTTGAAAAGGGTGCACAATAACCTGTGACATGTAAATAAATTTTATATTCTTTTACCAAAACAGTCACTTCAATAAAAGCCACAGCCTGAGAAGAAGGATTTAGCTAAATACAAACTAAAGCTCTCAAGGCAACGTACCTGTGCAATAGTTGAGTCAAATCCAGGTTCTCCCTTCAGAGATACAGCAGAGCTATTGATGACTTTTCCATCAGATTGAGTCTTCTGGCAGAAAATGAACACACTAAGATCTACCAGCTAAACCATTATATTTTACTTTCATTATATTGATCTGAAATGCCAAAATAAACAAAAAAAATAATTACAGCATTTGATTTTAAAATAATTTAGCAAAACATTATAAAGGACCTTCCTGCTCCCAACACCATCCAGCCTTTGTGGGTGGATCTCTCTGGAAAAATGCTGCTGCCATCAGAGAACTCCATCATCTCTTATACAACCATGGATTACATGCAAAGGAGCTGCAGGTCTGGATATGCTACTGGAAGTGGTTTGTCCAGATGAGAAATGGGTTACCTGGGACTGAGGGGGAAGCACACCTGGGGAGGAAACTACAAAGCATTTAGCTGTTGTTTTGCAGCTCCAAGTACACATCTATATTTTGAAAACACTGAAATAGATAATTCTTGCCCCCAACAGGCTCATCGAAGCTATGTTTTAACAAAAAGTCATTCAGAGAAAGGCAAAAAGGTGACATTTCAAACTTCTCTGCTCTCCAGGAGAAAAAAAACCTGATACTGACACACATATATTTGTCCAACAGAATCCATGAATTTTCCTCAGCTCTTTTAACTTCACAGAAACCAATCGGACTTTACTTTAAAGCAAAAGCAATGACAGCTGTCTATATATCAGAGATCACTTCCACTCTAAAAGGCTTCTTACTCAGATGCTTACAATTCAAGTCTGGGTTTTTTAAGATAAATTTAGCACATTTATTCTTAATTTCTAAATTATTTTTTTTTATTTATTATTTTATTTGAAATAAAAATGATTGGATGGGGGAAAACCCTGCTTCATGCTTATCAGTATATATTTATGTGCAATCACACAGATTTTTTGTGATAGTTGTTCAAAACGTGAAAACTAACAGAAGTCATCCCTCAGAATAAAGCTAAATCTTCTGGTGAACCAAAAATAGCTACAGAACATTCTAATTTCTTTTTCAATGATTTTACAGTTTATAGGATATTTTTTTAATTATGCATAACTTCACTATGCAATTCTCTTCACTGCACTATAACGTTTAGTATATTGAGACAACAGGACTAGTTCATGAAGTAAACAAACAAAAATTGTGCCTTTCACTCATCTTTAAAACAATGTGCCATCAACAGTTTATTTTCCCAAGCACGTACGACAAAACAAAAATATGTAAAATAAATAAATAAAAATGTTTCTTTCTATCATCTTTTTCCCCAGATAACTGAAGCCAGGCACAATCCAAGATNATCAGATTGAGTCTTCTGGCAGAAAATGAACACACTAAGATCTACCAGCTAAACCATTATATTTTACTTTCATTATATTGATCTGAAATGCCAAAATAAACAAAAAAAATAATTACAGCATTTGATTTTAAAATAATTTAGCAAAACATTATAAAGGACCTTCCTGCTCCCAACACCATCCAGCCTTTGTAGGTGGATCTCTCTGGAAAAATGCTGCTGCCATCAGAGAACTCCATCATCTCTTATACAACCATGGATTACATGCAAAGGAGCTGCAGGTCTGGATATGCCACTGGAAGTGGTTTGTCCAGATGAGAAATGGGTTACCTGGGACTGAGGGGGAAGCACACCTGGGGAGGAAACTACAAAGCATTTAGCTGTTGTTTTGCAGCTCCAAGTACACATCTATATTTTGAAAACACTGAAATAGATAATTCTTGCCCCCAACAGGCTCATCGAAGCTATGTTTTAACAAAAAGTCATTCAGAGAAAGGCAAAAAGGTGACATTTCAAACTTCTCTGCTCTCCAGGAGAAAAAAAAACCTGATACTGACACACATATATTTGTCCAACAGAATCCATGAATTTTCCTCAGCTCTTTTAACTTCACAGAAACCAATCGGACTTTACTTTAAAGCAAAAGCAATGACAGCTGTCTATATATCAGAGATCACTTCCACTCTAAAAGGCTTCTTACTCAGATGCTTACAATTCAAGTCTGGGTTTTTTAAGATAAATTTAGCACATTTATTCTTAATTTCTAAATTATTTTTTTTTATTTATTATTTTATTTGAAATAAAAATGATTGGATGGGGGAAAACCCTGCTTCATGCTTATCAGTAGATATTTATGTGCAATCACACAGATTTTTTGTGATAGTTGTTCAAAACGTGAAAACTAACAGAAGTCATCCCTCAGAATAAAGCTAAATCTTCTGGTGAACCAAAAATAGCTACAGAACATTCTAATTTCTTTTTCAATGATTTTACAGTTTATAGGATATTTTTTTAATTATGCATAACTTCACTATGCAATTCTCTTCACTGCACTATAACGTTTAGTATATTGAGACAACAGGACTAGTTCATGAAGTAAACAAACAAAAATTGTGCCTTTCACTCATCTTTAAAACAATGTGCCATCAACAGTTTATTTTCCCAAGCACGTACAACAAAACAAAAATATGTAAAATAAATAAATAAAAATGTTTCTTTCTATCATCTTTTTCCCCAGATAACTGAAGCCAGGCACAATCCAAGATTTTTGATAGCCATTAATAGTGTTTACATCTACATTTTTTAACTTTCCTGTTCGAGGTCAAAGACGAATTCATGAGCTGCATTCAGACCTCCTGCATCCAGGTTAAGTCACTAAACCACAGGAATCAAAGCCAACATTGTCACTGAAAACCAAAGTAGCCTTACATGGCCCAAAGGCAGCAAGTTCTTTCATTCTGGGATATCACCACACAGTTCCCATATGGATCTGTCACCTTAAAAACTGCGATCAAAAGAACGATATCAGAATAAAACCTGACCATGTGCCTTTTAATTCAAAGACCAAATAATGAAGCATAAAAGACAAGTTCAGTAGCATCTTACCATGAAATCTGCATTACAAGTATCATAGGTGCTTTTTTCTGTTGATAAGGCTATCATAATTATGAACAAGTAACACTGATGCTTTCTTTAATCCCCAACTTTTAACCATCACTTTATAGATGAAGCTGAGATTTGGGTAAAAGGGGTTTGATTATCCATGTAGCCCCAAAAAACTCAGATCTTCAGAATGAAAGGCAAATATTTCACTATAAATACTTTACTGCAAAAATGTAAGATCAACTTGCATTAACTTCTCTGCTTTACAGTTAAATTAATTCAAACAACCACAGTTAGAAGAGTCAAACATGTAAGTACGTTGTTGCAGAAAATTACTTAAATAATATTTTTCCCTAAAATTCCTCTGCCCTTATTGTTTTCACATAATTTCAAATTTGTCTTAGTTATGCGTGTCTCACATTGTTTCTCAAGTACAGTGGTACTAAAGTAACAACTTATACCTCAAAGTATTTTAAATTACTAGTGTCTAAAAATGAATTAAGGCAATCACCTTACTACCATAAAAAGAAACCTGAATTCAAGGCCAAGTAAATGAAATGAAATTCAGATCGAACTAATGGGTGTACTTCATGCTAATGATTTTATTTATTCATCCTGGCTAAATACATCTCAAACACTGCACCTCACAAAAATAAATTTAACGGATCAAAACTTCATAAGTGAAATTTAAAGAAATTTTACTAAAGTGCGTCAATAACACCTAAAATAGCCAGGCCACAGCTGTACAGTGCCACAGAGCATCCTGTCTCAACCATCTGCTGCCAGGCTGCCTCTCAGGGAACACTCCAAGCACACGGACCAAGGAGATTGTCCTGGCTGGACCCACTGTACCCAACTTCAGGCATTTGCCTTCCTCTAACCCTGGGCATCCTTCTGTCTTGGCCAAGGACCAATTTCACACGACACACATTACTTGACTCACCTCGCAAACAGCTGTTACGTTATTTTCATTAAAATCAGGGGAAATTAATACTTTTCCCCTTGAAAAGGTTATTTTATATGATTTTTCTGCTTCCTTCCGACCTTCCCTTTTTGTTTTGCCATGGGAGTGATGTGGAGTTCAAGCCTACATGGATTCCTGTCCGATTTGCATACAAAGCTCAGTCTGGGGAAAGTCACTGCCTGGTATTGGGTTTAGTCTTGTACAGAACAAACTAATGGAGTGATCTCTCTCCTAATCCTTTTCACAGTTATCACAAAATACCACACGTGGTAGTTTTGCACGTCCAACTCAGTGGCACTCAACCATCAAAGTCTCTCCCAGCTTAAAAAGAGCCAGTCAGAAGCTGTAAGGATAAGCCAACGTTCAGAAAGCTTTCCAATAATAGCAATCAAAAGCAGACCTGCTTGGTCCAAGCTATTTTTCTTTCATCTTTCAGCGGTGACTTTTCTTTAGCTAAAGGGATATTAAAAACAAAAGTGATCATTCCAAAACTTAGAGGAGCTTTAATATCTGTAAGGAATAAATATCTCACCAAATATTTCACCCGTAATTTGTTCTCTTTGCACAATCCTTGAAAACTTACAGATTGTGGAAGTAGAAATTGGGTTATGAATGACTTGGTGGAAAAAAACCACCTCTAAAGAGTTTTTTATCAATTATCTTATAGAGAAACTATTACACTAATGAACTGAGTGCAGAACTGACCTAAAAGTTCCAGGAGTTACCAGGTTTGATGATCTAAATCATAAACCACAACAAAATTCATGAAAATTAGGTGATATTTACAAAGGCATTGGTGCAAAAATCAGCAACGGCATTAGGAGAAAACCAAAAATACTGCTGAACTAAACTGATGGCATACTAATGTTTCGAGTATTAAAATTATTTCTGCTACAAACAGAGAAAGAAAGATTACTACTCAGCACATCACTACAAATGGAAAAGAGATGGGAGGATTTTCTGTGCGACAAGTGACAAGATATGAGCAAACCGTAAATACAAAAGATATAAAAATTTTTCATCTGAAATAAGATCTTTTTCGTTTTCTTCCTCTATCAACTTTTTGATATGGTTTTTAAGAGCCCATTGAAAAGCCTCACAAGGTTCAGCTTGCCTTTTGACTGAGAAAGCTCTTACTCATTTTGAATACAAGACAACTGCTTTTCTTATTACGAAGTATCTTGGTAAAGCTAAGCTGGACAGTTTTGATTTGGGGGTTTTCCGGGGGGGATGTTATGCTTAGTATGGATTTTTATACTCATATGTTAAGCTTACAAACCTACCCATGGCAGACTTATGACTTCAGCACAAACCTAGGATTTAACACTTCATTTGGCTCCCAGCATTGAGATTATCTGGTATTCCAAAGGCACTCCAAGTGAGTCATTGCTGAGGTGTTAGGAAAGACACAGATACACCCATACAGCACAAACTATCACATTTAACACTGGAGCCTTAAGGAAAAATTTCCTTCATTCCTTTTGTCAGTTTTCTGTGCAGGGTGTTTATCATTTCCTGTTACAAGTTTTCTTAACAGACAGAAGGAAGGCCTTCCCAATCTTGAGAAAGACACTGATAAAGTTGACAAGACTGCTCTAGGCCAGCCTGCAACCTTGAAACTATTCCAGGAGGCTGATTTCGTGCCACAACGGGGGGGCCAGGCTGAGCAAGAGGATGGTGTCAGACTCTAGGGGTCATCCCAAGACCCCCAACTCTAATTCTAGAGGCGTGTCTAGGCATGGGGTAATGGATGGAAGGGTCTGGAAAGAATGATGTAATGGCTAAATATTACAATTAGAGAATAATATAAATCTATAAAGCCACGCAAAATTTGGAATGGGATTCCTCTGTGCCCAGCTGCCATAATAAAGGAATACTTGCTTTCTAATACCCAGACAGGAATTTTGGAAGAGTTTTTAACTCCAGCCCTTTTCAGCAACAACACACACCAGCAGAGAAATAAAGGTCAAAGCTGCCTTTAAAAGCTCTGAGCTCATAATGATGATGCTGCAAAACTGTTTGTTCCACAACATTCAACACATCAGGGTAAAACACCAGCAGGATTAGGGCTGAGGGGAGACGAAGACGGGGAAGTCAAAAAATGAGCTGCTGCTTCATGACCATCCTTCACAGGAGTGTGGAGAGGATTTCAAGAAAATTACAGCCCACTTTAATCCCAGCTCCCCACCTGACTGCTTGAGTGCCCACCATAAAGGAGAAGAACACATTTATAAGATGCCTGCTGTCACAGGACCTGAGCATGGAGCGGGTGCCTCCAGCCCCCCTGGCCCTCAATGGTATGCAGAAATGGCACAAACCTCTTATTTCTGGGTCTCTTGATGCTCCATGTACATGGCCAAGGATTTGACCCTAAACAAATAAAAAAAAGTGAATGCTGTAATACACACAGATAGAAGTCAAATCCCCTGCAAAGAAAAAAAAATAAAATAAAAAAAATCCCCAAACAAAATGCCTTGCCCATTAATAAGAGGAAACAAAAAGGTGTTATTAAGTAAAAAAAAAAAAATCAAAAATCCAAACCAACTGAAATCCAGACAATAAAGTCAGATCACTGTAAATATAAAAGAAAAATATGCTGCTGAGTTTATAAAGAGCATCCAGACTCTCTCTTATGTACTTTTTAAAAAATATAATATATTTCCAAAGGATCTATGCAGATATACTTATAGCCACTTGCACAGTCCAGCAGTCAAAATATCTAATCCTATCAGCAGGATAGCAGAGTTTACTACAAAGAAGAGCATAATAAAGAAGATGGGAAATTAACTGCAATAGAACTAATTTACTGTACTAAAATTTTCTGATTTCTTGTGTGGTGTGGGGGGGAGTTACCAATTTTGATCACCTGTATGTCTACTAATAATCCCCAAATCATCCACATGAGATCCTGGAAAGACAGATTTAAATCTGTTCCAGAAAATCTCACCTTGGAACTGACCAGCCTTATCTAATTCATCCTTTCTCCACTCTTGAGATGAGGCTGAAGGCATGCAGTGCACCCCACAGCACCAGGCATTTTAAAGAAAAAAGACATTCATTTTGCCTCTGTACCCTTGCCATGGTCTTCCAAGAAAACCAAATGGTGCTTTAATGGTTTCAATTGTAATTATTTTTTAGAATAAATACTAACTAGAACATAATTCCTCAGGTCTCTGATCAGAGGCAATGGAAAACAAGCATGGGAAGACAGTATTATAGATCAGTCAGTGCTAAAATCATAAGTGTAATGAAGAAAAGATCGAGGAAAAAAGCAAGTATCAAGAGTCTGGTCAACCACTTGTACAAAACAACTTTGGTTAAAGTACTTAGAGTCACTCTCGAGTAGAAACAGCAAAGTTGTGCTGCACCAAGAGGCAGGAGATGAGATTATTAAGGTCCTTGTGTACCACAGAACTCTTGGCAGGAACCAGGGCTGAGCTTCCTGGCAGGAGAACTCAGGGCCTGCCAGAAGCTGCAGGAGGCAGATGAATCAGATCTTCACACAAATGTCCAAGTGGAGGGAAAAAGTGGAAAAACAGGAAAACCCCACCATGTGAAAGCCACCCTGCTTGTGCAACTAACTGCATTAAACTGAATTTTAATAGCCAGTGCCACAGGACATGTAAGTTTTATTTTTTAAAGCAGCTTTGAAGAGCAACATCTGTTTCCTAAAAACGCAGAGCCCGATGGAGCTCTCACCAATCACTCTGCAGAGCAGCACTATCCATTCCCAGGATTAAGTCACTGGCAACACAAGGAGACTTGTGGGAGGATAAGACTTGCCTAATACTGAACAAAACAACACAAAAAGGACACTAAACAAATGCACGTGGGAAGTTACTACAAGTTAAAAAATTATCTTGGTGACAAAAATAATGCACTTTCTTCCATAAAGGAGCAAAATGCAGTGCACCTCTTAGTTTGCTAGTCTTATATTTGACAGTCTTATGTAGACATTCTTAATTCCAACCCTTCCTACAATACCAAAACCTAATCAATGTGATTACATGATTAAGGAAAAAAACCCACATTTTCTAGCAAAAAATATGTTTCTACTACTACTGTATTTGTGTCACAAACCTTGTCCACCTCCTTGAAAAAGCAAACAAATTAATGTAGAGAAGCACAGTGTTTCCCTGCTTACTCTGAAAAAAAAAGCAACCATGGTGGAAAATGAACAAAACCAAGCATTGCATCCGTGAAGGTATTTCTGGCACATATTCAGAATATGAGGCACTCATTGACCATGCAGAATGGGCAAGACTAAATTATGTCCACATAAAACTGGAATTTTAGGTCTTCAAACTTAAAAAAAAATATAATCTTACAGTAAAAGGTGTATTTCATGACACAAAATTACAGTCATTAGGTGAGTTACCCCACTATAAAATAATTTTAATCTAATACATTTAGCTCCTTGAAATTGTCTTTGTAGACAGTCCCCTAGTAAAATATTTTTTGCAATAAAGTAATTTACCAAGAGCCAAATTGCTTTCCTCCTATTAGAGCTGCTCCTCTACCTATTTTATTTTTGCCTTGACGATGTATTTTAAAGTCAGTAAAGCAGAAAGCAGTAAAAGAAGCAATAATGAACGAAGAGACACACAAAGTGATCCTTTAATGGATTGTCAGCTCATGAAGGCAATTCACAAGCTGGAGCAAAATGAGTTCTATGCACAAAAGAAATCAATACTCATTGTAGCATCCTTCCTGCTACACTGCAATATATCAGCTAAGCAGAATACTGTCACATCTCCTAGGTCTCCAAAGCAATATTTATTCTCCACAGGTTTTACCTCAGCTGAATTGGATCCATCCATAGCACCCAGACCAGAACAGGGCACTTCTTCAATAGCCAAGACCCAGGAGGCACCTCCAGTCCAGGAGCTGGAGAAGTGCACAGACACCCCCAGGTCTGTGGCTCCCAATGCTGCCCAAAGATGTTTAGCTACCAGGGCAGCATTTTCACAAGGAAATACACCCTCACATCTACTGCTTACCTCAACACTAGGCACACATTCAAGCTACCTGAAGCTTGCATTGCACAGTATGTTTTAAGGACAGCTGGTAAAAAAGGAACCACTTCCTTAAAAACGGATAAATAAAAATTAAGAGACTGTCCACATACGTACATTGATGAATCCAAACATTTTGATAGTTGTAAAGAGTGGCAGTAATTTTGCCGTGGGCAGAACTCATGATTCATAACACTAGTGATCTAAACTGGAAATAAGTAAGTACCTAAATTCCCAGACTTTGTCTTTGCTTATACACAAACCCAACTGATTAACATGAAAATTTTCACATGTAATTCAGCAGCACACAGCCCTGCAAGCCTATTAACGTGGCTGCAATAAATAAGACTCCAGGACCCAGAGACATAAAGGTCACAAACTCACCATTTACCTAATGGAGCACATTTCTGCATTTCAAATGATCTGAAGTCTTTTAATGAAACATAATGGCAGCAGAGAAGATAACCTCCCCATTAAAGAAGTGCTCACATCACCTCAGTGCTGTAAGAAGCACCTCAGTGCCCCGGCCGGCTCGGACGGGGTGTCAGGGTTGCCAGTAATGAGCTGTGACACAAACCAGGATTGAGTGGGCAGAAATCTTCTCCTAGAGAGCCACGATAATGAATCACTTGCCCCTCCATGAGATCAGACTGGAAGATGCTTGGAAATTGTGGGTAAGTGTTTTGAGATCGGTTTGGAAATGCTCAGAGGTCAATAACTTGAAATTCCGTCCCTGGGAAGTTTTAGAGCATCTCCTCTCCCTCCTCCCCCTTCCTCCAGATTGCATGGACAGAATTGCAGACATGGGTGTAAGAGCTACACTGTTTGTGTCACTGGTACCCTAACAGGGAAAACAAGCATGAAGGCAAAAACCAGCTGAAATGGAAATGGGAACAGACCGTTCTCTTTTGAGAGTCTCCTCAAGCACCCAAAGCACCCTGGCTGCTCATCAGGCATCAAAACATGGACAGCAATGACAAGATCAGCCCTTGCAACTTGCTCAATTCCCTCCTAAGGTAATATTTACCATTCCTTCTGAAAAATAACAATAAATCTGAAAGGTGATCACTCAAAAACCACAGTCATTTCATGCTTCCAAATATCAGCTATAAAATTCCAGAGCTGAAAACTCCAACCTTTATTTTAAATACCCATTATGAACAGTACAACAAAAGCACGCTTTTGGTTTTGTATTGTCATCAGCAGATGGGAAATTCCAGAAAATATAAAAAAAAAAAACCTCTTAGATGTGATTTTGGAAAAAAAATCTGATTAATTTTTAATTCTCCTCCTTTTTATTAGCATCAACAGTACCAGACCCATGGAGCAGAACAGACTACAAGTGAAGCTACATGTTTTAAAGGCCAAACAGGCATCTCCAAGAACAGATCAGTCTCTCTTGGTTTATTGCCTCCTTCTCTCAAAGAAAGGGGAGATTTTGGTCAGACAACTTCAGAATAATAAGAAATTACTTTTTACACAATAAGAAATAATAAGAAACTACTGCAATACAGAGTAAACTGGGAGGGGGGAAATAATCTTGGGAAATGCTTGGGAAGACGGTAATCTTGGCTATTTCTTTTTGTAGAAGACTCCCACTAATTGTAATTGAAGCACTCAGACTAAAATATTACCTACTCATGCAGGTAAGGGACTGAATTCTAGGTCTCATCAGCCAACATTGGTCAATACAAACACATCCAAGCCTACCACTAAATTTTCTCTTGAGCTTCTACCAGCTAAAGAGTCTTGGAACACCAGATGCTAATGTTGGGGAGGCCACAGAAATTAAACAGTATTAAATAGCATTAAATAATATGTGAGCGTGAAAGCAAGAGCACGAGAGAGACAAAGAGCAAGGGTGTATGAAAGATACTAACTCCTAAAATTAGGAGGGAAAATGCTTGAATAAATATTGTGAACATAGTTCAGAAATTAATCTTTTCTTAAGAAGCTTGAATATAAAAATACAGCCGATTGACAGCTTCTCCTGAATTATCAACATTTAGCATCCCTTCAATATGCACAGAAACCTGGAGGGTTTGTTTGGCAAAATAGTTAAATCTAATACACACAAACCTAATAATTTAGTGGCGAGAGGAAAAAAAAGGACAGATTGTATCAAAAGTTGCTGGTATCTGCTGAGTTATGCTGGAGAAAGCAAGCTATGAAAACACCAGACAGAACTGCTACCTTGTGAAAAGGAAAAACTAACAATAAAATGAAATCAAAACATCACTAGTAATAGCCACCAAGTTTCAAAAATCAACAGTGAAACCCCTGTGACAAAACCCTCAAAAAATCCAAAGGAACTTTACAGAGGAAGTTCCTGGTACTTTGGCTCCATTTCTAAAACACTGAATTGTAGTGCAATGAAGAGAAGGATATTCAGTAAGAACATTCTTTCACTGGTTTAAATAGCAGCTTTTGCTTAGGTCTTAGAAACAGCTGGACTTGGGAACATCTCTCTGCACAACTTTCTACAGGATCTTCAGCAAGGGTGTGTACAGGAGCTGGGCAGAAGGCTTCAGCCAGAGCCCCACTAATAATAACCTGATTTCAAGAGGATATATTCACTGTTTGGCACTTCCCACCTACTGCTGGTAAATCTCCACACAAAGAATGAAAACAATTAATTGGCAGATTAGGGAAACAACAGACTTTTCCTTCAGAAGTCAGTAGCTTTAAAAATAACATTAAACCATCCATGTGCCACTTCATGCTCTCCTCACTAATCTCTCCGACTCCCTTCTTTAAACCACTGCCATCCTGGAAAACACACTAACCCCAGACCCTTCTACCCACAAACCTGTTTTCAATACAAAAAACTCATAGGAAAAAGAAATAAAGCACACTGACTATTACTATGCCTTGTTCATAGCTCATCACACAGTCTAGAGGTCATTGTTTCAGACTTAAACCAGGAGAAAATTAAAGACTAAAATGCTGTATAATCTTTACATGGCAGAGACATTTTTCTCTCTGATTTCTTCTCATTGGGAAAACCAAACCAAACCAAAACCTGTCGTATTTATTTTGTATATGTAATTATTCTATTATACCAATTTTTTGGAAGAAAATCATCCCTGTGAGGGTGGTGAGGCACTGGAACAGGTTGTCCAGAGAAGCTGGGGATGCCCCATCCCTGGGAGTGTTCCAGGCCAGGCTGGATGGGGCTTGGAGAAACTGGGTCTAGTTGAAGGTGTCCCTGCCCATGGCAGGGGGGTTGGAACTACATGATCCCTTCCAACCCAAATCATTTTATGATTTAGCAGAAACAATAAAGACTGAGGCATTTCAATGTAACTGCAGCTTACTGACAGTTCTGGCTTTAAAGCAGTGAGGGTCATTTAAAAAGCAGCATTAATAAAACATAGTATTTAAGGGCTTGACAAATGCAAAATGAAGTGGGTTGATATGTAGGTAGGCCCGTAACAACAAATATATTTGCACAAATAGTTGAGGTATTTACGTAACCTAAACTATGGAGCTGAAGGTTAAAAGTTGAGCAGGAAACCTGCACGTATCTAAAAAGCATTCATATACACCTACATGTGTTTTATGTAGAAAGTACATAATGATGGCAATCAATGTCTATATATGTAGACACTGGACTGAAAAAAACATATTTGCTTTTTTTCCAGAGAAAATATTCTCTCCATAATTTCAGGAAGATAAAACAAACTGGAATAGAAAATGCACCCTAATTTTTACACGATTTGCATCAGTCACTTAAGGAACAATATAACACATAAACAATTTTTAATATAATGAGTCCTTTCCAACTCAGGATATTCTATGATTCTATGGTAAAACACTAACTCTACTAACATTTATATACCTATCTTTATTGATTTCAACAGAACCATTATTTCATCTTCAGCATTGTCTGCTGAAACCACTATGCATTCTCAATATTGTAAGGCCAAAACCTATTCAATATGCCAATCTAATTATAGGTTTTGTCAGACATACATACAAGCTGACAGTTCAAAAGAACTTCCATCTTGAAAAAGCTCCAAGACTTATTACAAATAAGTTGGGCCTCTTACCAAGACATGCAGAGATTAATTAATTTATCCACAGTACTACATTTTTTCCATGCTTGCACTACATTTTTCTCAATAACATTACAGCCAGATGCTTCAGTTCTCCTAGGTCAGACTTTTTACTGGTTCCTTGCCACATACACAATGTATATGTACAAAAATCAGAATGTTTTATAGATAGGTATTAAATTGTCTCTTTTCTCAACATGACAGACCTGGACCACAGGTCCCCATTTCAGGCCAGTGACATACACTGCCCTGCACATGAGGGGAATGCACACAGGTACCAAAACCAGAATCACATCTTGTGCTGCCTTCCCAAAACACCAGAGGAACAAGCTGCTTTCCTCTGTTATTAACAGCCTCAGTGGAACTTCATCATTCAAAGGATTCCAGTATTCCTTCTTTAGACACTCCAAGCATGCTTAACTTTACATGTGACTTCAGATTCTTACTAATTTTCCCTCCTTCATACGACTTATACAACTTATTTACTTCCACTGCGTGATAGGATCTATCAGCTGAGAAAACATAAGGGATAATCATGACATTTCCAAGAGGATTTATTACAGATTATAACAAAATCATCACCTTAATGGGATTTGTCACACAATAGTTTAAATCAACTCAATAGATCTACAGAGGATAACAACTGCTTTGAAATACAAGGACCCAAACGTGAAACAGTCATTAGGCACATAATGAACTCCATCAATTCCCACGTAAATCCCAGGAAGGCTGCCCAAGATCCTGGCGTGGCGTGTTTAAACCAGAAAGCACATGATGCAAAATACCTCACCTTTTGCTTTTCTCAGACAATTATTTGAGTAATTTAAATAATATTACAGAAGCCACTCTTGTATTAAGGCATCTACTACACTGTGAAGAGCAGAACCTTCTGCTGTTTGTTCTTTCTTGGGAAACAACATTTCCTTTATTCCATTAAAATCAATGCTAAAAAGATCAAAATAATTGATTACTTTCAAGTAAACAAACACTTTATCAGCTAGGTTAGCAGAATGCTAACTGGGTTTAAAGATCATAAAAATAATTCCACTCTTGCTCATAGCCTGGCCCATTCCCAGCGAGGTTTGCTGAGGGGCAAGAGGACTGGAAGGAGCCTCTGGAGCCTGCAGTGCACAAACCATCTCCCAGGTTCCCACCACATGGACTCGAAACTGCCAAGGGCACAAAAGCCCACAGCTGTCACCAAGAGAAGCATTTTTGACTTGGGGGAGTCAAAACCAATCTATGCTGTAATGCCCGTAACCCTCTTCTGAGCACAGGTTAGAGTGGGAAAATGACCTGTTTTACATCAGAAATCCAAAGAAGGAGGAAAAAGGAGACTACAAAACATTCCTTGGCACACAAGCAGTCACGGCTCATTTACAATGTGCAGCCTCATCAAATGCTTCCCAAAACCTGTATGAGATACAGGACTGGAAACAGAGGTGCTGACAGGAGCATCAATTCATAACACGTTTCTGTACCTTTTTTCCCCTTCACACACATCAACCCAAGCATTTAGCAACTGCTACTTAGCCCAGGTCAGAGGACGTACATCCGAGTGTGCCTCAAAAAAACCCACAGGCAGACAACCCAAATCAATTGCTGGTGTCGTTCAGAACGCCAAATACACACGGTGGTGACAGGAGACTGGAGCTCACACAACCTACGCTTGCTGACTGCTGCCCCGGTGTGGTGGATGTTTTAACAGACGTCAGATTACACAGAAAAATAATCCTGCTTCGTAATTCTCTCCTATTCCTTCCTTCTTTGGGGTTTTTCCTCTAAATCTCCACGTAAATGATAGGAAATACTGTGCTTACTGAATATGTCACATGCCAGATTTCCCCTGAACTGAAAAAGAACCACCTAAATATAGATTTCTTTTATTTCCCAGTTCAACTGTTCAGTAATTTTTCGTTTTTGGCTTGCCAAACCAGATACATAGCCAGCTTTACATGCCCACCCATGCCCACAAATCCAGGATTTGGGAACAGCTGCCTTACACAACAGGAGAAAAGAGGTTAAAAGTAGAAAGCTTAGAGGAACAAATAAACACTGGAGAGGAAATGAGAACATGGGTCTAAGGCAAAGGCTGAAATGCCTTCATCAGCCAGAGGGATGAAGCACTATTTAATATTGGTAAGAACAGACACCTGAGCCTGGGATGAACCAGGAACTAAAAGCCTCTCCTTGAACTGCATCTTATTTTACATGTCGGTTTCTACTTTAAATAAGAGACTAAATCAAATACATTAAACTTTGAACAATAATCTAAATGAAATATACTAAACTATACTATAAAATGATCGGTTTAGGTTGCCTCAAATTATGGCAGCAATAGCAACTAAAAATTAAGTACAGTGGAATTTAAATCCCTCATGAATTAAAGCATGAGCCATTACTACATTGCACTAATATCAGGCAGTTAAACCATGAGGGCTGTTCCCAGGTGCAATTCCCTCCCCTGGGAAAGCATCCCTCTGGCTAAACCTATGACCAGACCTTTATCTCCATTCTCCCTCGAGTTACTATAGCTACACTTACTCCTCAGCCAGGTCACAGCCAAATCTTTCCTGACATCTCCACACTCTTCTCTGTGAAAGTTAATTCTCCTTTTCAAAAGCCTTAAAGAATACAACATCCCTTTCCTATTCCAGTGAACAACAAGAAGTCAAAAATATACAAATGGTTGTAGGCTTTAAGTCCCCAACTGCTGATGGCAGTTAATATGTCAATTCCCTCAGTACATTTTACCCTACCCTGTCTTATCTCACCAGTTAATACTGATTGTTTTCCTTTGCACTTGTCTCTAATGCAACAGTTTGACAGCACTCAAAGCCATCATAAGAACTCGTTGAGAAAGCCTCCAAAAATTATTACAATGGAAAGCGTGTAAAATACAAACATAAAATCAGAGTAATTACAGATTTCTAAAACAAAATCCTTTCCTCCCAGAAAAACCCCTTTTTTATGATTTCATCACATTGGGTAGTTAGCCACAGCACAGAAGACGACAAATTACAGTTCATTAGGACTGGAGCCCTCAAGGACAGAGCTTGTACTTCCAGCCTTCCTCCTCTGCTTCTCAAAAGTCAATCCCCTACTTTATTCCTCTGTTTACTCTTAAACCAAGGACAGCACCCCAGATCCCACCCATCCAAAGTGGATGCCCCAGATACATTCAGCTGTGTTTCTGGGTGCCAAACCTGCACACTACCAGCTGGCTGCTGCAGCTCAAGCCTGGGTTAGGTCAGATCTGAAGACCAAGGTGAACTGAATTTTGTGCTGTTGGGAGGACAGAGAGCAGCAGCTCTGGTTAAATGCTGTATGTGATCCTGTGTGTAGCTGTCTGCCCAAAGCCACCCTTTCACATTCCAAAAAAGAGCGAGATCTGTGCTATATCCAAACGTTTTCCTAAATTCAGCAGCGAACTCAAAGCCAAGGTACACAAACCAGAATGGGAGAACTGTGCCATCCTCTACCCAACAGCAAAATTCTGGTCTTGGTTTATTTGCCCAAAGTCGACTAATACCCATCTCTAAACTGCAAATGTCTGCCACCCAGTCCAGTATTCATCCCCACCCTGCTCTAAAGAAATTGCATTCAAATAGACAGGTCAACACTCAGATAAAAAGTCTACATCGAAAATCCAACCAGAATGGTTGGTGATTCTCTCCAGCCTACAAAAAAATCTGTGTAGGAGGTGCACTGTGTCTACCTGTCCATTATTTGGCAATAAAAGATGGGAATGTAAACCCCGAGCATCTGTTTTAGAGTCCTGTGTTGCGGATGGCTGGAATAACACACATTTCCAGGAATACTAATTTTAAACTTGCTAAGTAGACTTCTAAGATTCCCTTACTCCCAGGCTGATTTCTTTCTAAATTGTCAGTAAGGTATGATAAATGTAAACCAGTCACTATTATCTTAGCAATAATTAACAATTAAACTCTTCCATCCTTAGCAGACCTCCACAAAATCACTGTGATTTTACCTAGATTACCTATTATTAGGCTAATTCCCACAGGAATATATAATGTTAAAAGTTGCCAAAACAGATTTTTTAATAGGAGCAAAGAGATGACCTTCTTGCCTAAATGACTGTGCCTGGAAAGGCTGTAGATAAAATAATCTATCCTTCTTATAATTACTAAGGGAGCTGGGGGGAAGGAAAAAAAAAGAAAGTGCCGTAATTTTAAAATAACATATATAACATCCTAAACTTCATGAGTCCATTTTGAATTAAACAGTCTGGGATGAGCATCCCTGCACTCACAGGGAAAAGGAAAAATTCTCCATTTCTCCAGCCCAACAGACAAGAATGCAAGAGCTGATGAGCTCTCATGCTTCTCACTATGCAAACATCTTCTACCATGTAATGGACCACCCTGTTGCATCTTGGGGAGGTTGGTTATTTGGGGTTTTTTTCCAAGTGTGTTGTTTTGGGTTTTTACTATTATCACTTTTTATTTTTTTACCCCTAAATTTCTGAGACCAGTGTTCCCATGGGACTAAAGTTATGAGCATCTGGGCTGAGGATGTGCCAGGAGTTTGGGACCAAACTGGAGGGAACAAGAACGTTTGCCCTGCCACCTCTAACAAACATTAGATATAAAGAACAATAATAATTGTTTTATCACAACTTTGTGGCTTTTAAATCATAGTGGAAAATGGCAAATGTCTCCATATTTGTCTTCCATCCTGAACTGCCTGCTTGTGTACTCTTGCTCTTCCAGGAGATCAAAAAGACACAAGTATTTATCAGCACTGGCCAGAGCAAGAGGAATCTGTCTCCTTTGCCATGCACTTGGCTGCCTAAACCCATCAGGCTGCAGAGATGTATCCAGAGCTGCTGAACAGGAACTGGGAAGTCCCGTTCCCTCAAAGAAACTCCTGGTATTTAACAGGTATTGGATACTTGTAAGAGAATGAGATGCAAAGAAAATTAAGCAAGGTTCTGTTGCTTAAATACCTGAATGCTCTAATCAAAACTTGCATTCAAGAAGATTAGAGTCCAGTCAATTGGTAGAAAAGATGAATATCCAGAATTATCTCAAAGCATTGAATAAAAAATTTCAAAATCTTCTCTCATGAAATACTTGCATCTTCGAAATGGAAGAGAGGAGAGCAGGAGAGAAGAGAGCAGTAGTGAAGAGTATTTAATATACATTTTTTCCAAAGTGAGATCATAAAAAATACAAAGCAACGCATTTAATTAGTTTTTCTCCAATTATCTCCTCTAACACTTCCTCCCTCCCCTTTTTTTCCAAAGTGAGTATCAAACAGATGCATTCAGGATACAGACAAGTTACTTCATTTCAACTACAGGACTTTTCTGTCAGAGCCGCAAGAAGCTGCAACACAAAAGTACAAAGAACATCCTACTTTTAATAAACCACTTTCTGGCAAAGAAAATTAGATCAGCTCAAGGTTTCTCCAATGTCATACAACAAAGATGCTGCAGCACCCTCCCACCCTGCCTGGACTCATCCACTTCCCAGGACATGGCTAACGGCTATTCCAGGCTTTGGCTTCCCACTCCCAGCCCCAGCTGTGCTCAACTGCTCTTGTCCTTATGCTCACGTTGAGTCGGAGCCAACTCATCTTCCTCAGATGTACCTGGCAAAACTGAGCCCAGTCACGAGTCTTTTTCCATCAAAATGTAAAACTAGAAACAGAAAAGGCAGAAAATAAGGACAAATCCACCCAACAAAAACATCAGACTCCAGTTTTTCACAACACTTATACCAAGAGGCAGCAAATGGTCACAGGGTGACAGTTTTAGCAAAATATACAGCATTACACGTGGCTTTGCTCTAGAAATGTGCATTTACAACCAACACAATGTTTCCTGAAGCCAAAAGGAATTAAGAGCTGTTTGGGTTTGGGTTGTCTTTCTCTTTTTAAAGAATGAGCAAGAACCTGCAATTACAGCTCCTGTGATATTCTCAAAATGCAGCATTTCCCCCCCACTATCAACATTATTGGTTCCCAAATGACTGTTTCTATCTATGCCACTATTAAACTTCAAGTTCGGATCAAAATTTTTATATAATTCTTTTACCTTACATATCTATTTGAAAATTAGCTTGATCAGCTTCTTTACGACTGAGAAAAGTCTGCAATTCTTTTCCCCTAACTCTACCCTTACAAATAAGATTACTGAGCAAACAAACAACAGTAAATGTGGGAGGTAAAATAAGGAAGGTAGTTGGTAGGGATCTTACAGAGATCACTACGTGTCTTATATTTTACTCAATTTTTATTGAGCAATTTCTGGGTGGGCAAAAAGCCAGCTGAACAGAAGGAGCCAGTGCAGGCAGGTAGCAGGCACCCCATTTAGGGCTGTTATATCCAGTGGTCAAGGGGAGCTGTCAGCTCAGGCTCTACATCAGTAACAACAGGAAACTGCATCACTACCAACCTCAACACCTTGTAACCCCAAATGTACACAAGTGACCTGCCTGTACCTCATTCCATAGGAAAACGGGATCATTCAAACTCTGTGTAAAACACTTTTCTATACAAAACATGCTTGGCCACTTACCGATTTTCAGGAGTCTAACAGTGTATTATCTTCCTTAATTTCATAAAAATAAGTCTCTTCATGCATGAAACCATGAATACACTAACAAATACTGCAGCCTTTTATACACGTCTCAGCATTTTGCTGCAGCAAGAGTGAGCAATAATGTCCCAGAAGTTCATGTTGTACACACTTCATCATCTAATGCAAACATTTGCACATATTTTATATAATCGAGGAAAAAAATCTCATACAAACAGAAAAAGGAGAGAAACACTACGAGAAAGAAGACCCAGCATTAAACTCAACAGGCCTTTTGCCATCAACTTCAATGAGAAATCTTTTCTGTTCAGGTACCACAGCGAGGAGGAGACTCAGAAGATATCTCAGAGGTAACCCTAAGGTGGCCACATAAGGAGCTCTGCAGCCACGAGCCTTGGCCATGTCCCAGTGGGCAGAAGTGCTGGCACAAGACAGAGCAAGAGCAGTCAAACCTTTCAGACATCCCGAGCTGCCCACCAGAGTGTCCGTCCCGGACAGACACAGCAGAACGGTTCTCAATTTACTGATTTTTAAACCTTTAAGCTAAAGCTGGTTTTTGCCCGTGCTGTTGCAGAATGTCTGGATCTCAAGGAAGAGATTAGAGAAGGCTGGACAAGAAGCACAAAGTTATTTTGATGCAGTGATGTGGGAACAACTGCTAAAGAAATGCAAGAGGGCAGCTCTGCTGTGTTGGTGCCAAGCTCCTCTTCTGACCGTGAAGCACAGCATGTGATTTGACTTAATTACTCAGCTTCTACAACAAATTCTGCCTAATGTCACACGAAAAAACATCCAAGGGTTTAACCACCTTTAAATAACATTTCCAAAGATTGTGTCTTGTGGTTTTTGACCCAGTTTATATAATCCTAAATGGAAAGAGATTAAGAAATAAACATATGCAGTGTGAAAATCACAAGTTTTGTTTTGTGAATTTAGCTTACTAAAGTGGAAAGGATAAACTACTTAAAGGTTCAATCATTGAAAGAAGATCTAGAGAATGCAGGAGCAGATAGTGAACGTATAGTTCTTCCTCCTGATGTGATTACCTCTAAATGAAGCCAGAAACACACAATCTAAGGGGAACACAGACAGACAAACAGACATGGCACTGATTCTGATTTCAAATGCTCTGGAAGAGCTTGAACTTTTCTTTCAAGCTTCGTTCTTAGGTGTTTACTTAAATGATATCCCCACTGATACTAATGATGAGCAGACCAATTAATTTCAAAGGACACATGAATATTCTGCTGGAGAAAAATCAAACCCAACTGCAAATAAAAATTAATTTAATAAAAACATTACAGGCTTTCACAAACCTACCATCAACCTGTCCCATACCTTCATCTCCCACCTGAAAGAAAAAAGCTTGCTTCTAGTGAACAGTTTGGCACACAAAGTGAGGCCACCATGAGATATGTCTGCATCAGTACTTTATTTCCCAAAACATGTGCTTCTGGACATCCCTACTGCTCTCATTTAGTACGTGTTGATTCCCACCACGGAGAAGTCCTGGAGCACATCTTCCAGTTTCCCTTTCATGCTCCAGGACCCACCTAATGCACTCCACCTGCTAATGGCCTTGGAACCCACTGGAGTGGGTCAGAGCCAGCAGGAAGGAAAAGCCCTCGGGTCCATCCACTGCACACACTGTGGGGCTCGATGCTCTTGCTCTACAGACCTGCTTCCCTTTTCAGCCCCTCCTTACTTGGTGAAACAGACTCCAACAATACAGGGAAGAATTTTTGTGTGCTTTGTGTACATCCGTGCAAAAGGGAATGTTGCCATGCAAACATAAAATACAAAATTGGAATGTTTTATTTTTGTCTTGCTTTATCACCTTATACACTGCAACGAAACTATAATTATTATATGCATAATATCTAATTGCACTTTCACCTTATAGAGTAAAATGCTGATTCTGGAAATAGCTCAGCCTACATTCTATGTAGACATATGGCCACATTTCCATTATAAAGAAACTGCACAAGAGGATGAATCTCTAGACTGATGCAGTTCGTGTAAATAAACACACATCACGAGCAGACTGGGGACTTGACTCCAAATTAGATTCATTCTGATTCCCTAGACTCAACTCATGTGCTTCAAAGCTATCCAAAGGTCAGTTATTGGTTTGGACCCTTCCTGATGGCTTAACATGTATCTTAGTAGAATCACAGAGGGAAGTTTAATGTCATCTAGTTCTCCTGTCCAGCACTGCTGTGCAAATCATGAGCTAAACATGTGCTAAAGGGGCAAAGGTGATTCACTCCCAAACGACAGGAGGTCTCTGAAAGAATTCATAAAACCATACAATGGTTTGGGTTGGAAGGGGACCTTCAAGACCATCTAGTTCCAACCCCCCTGCAGACCCTGGCCAAAATAACTTCACAGCATTTAAGGCAGGGCAGTGCAGGGCTGTGGCCCAAATGGACCAACCCAGCCCCTCACAAGGTTCCCTCCTCAGCTGCCTGTGCCTGCCCTTACCTGCAAGGCCAGGCAAAGTCCCTCTGCCCAGGAGGAAAGCAAACTCAGCCAAAACCATTTGCTCACCATTTCTCAGCCTCAAACATGCTCAGACAACACAGGGCAACGTTTCTAAGCCGAGGCAATGCGATCCTTCCTACATCCCCAACACTGACTTAAACATTCACCGAGTACTGCTAGAGGAGGTGGAAGCAACTCTCTTCTCACTCCTACTCACTGGCACAGGTCAGGGTTATGAGGAGGGTTATGTGGAGATGGGCAGAAACTGGAGCAATATTTGGGCTATTCGACAGGTCAGATACACCCAAAGTCTCCAAAGGCATGTCTATATTAAACACTAACGTCCAAATAAGTGATTCACTCAGCACTGCCCAGTTAGAGCAGATCATACAAAATATCTTATTCACGGTGCATTTTATTAGTGGAAAGGCAAGACGTGACCCTATTTTAAAAGCTGTCACTTACTGACAACTCATAATATGTTGTTACAAACACTGAAAATGAGTGAAACAAACACTTTGCTTCAGGAAGAATGAGATGGGAACGACTGGTACATGTCTTGGTCTCAACACATAAGACTTAACAAGTCTGATGATAAACAAATGCTTGCAAGACTAGCAACAAAAGCTTGATGGTTAGAGGACAGGGTGTATGTATGAATTTACCATGGGATTAATTTAACTTACATGCAGGCAACATTAAAGAAAACAGAAAACCTATTGTATTCATTAAGAAATTAAATAGAACAGTGAAAATCTGTATTTAATACAGCTTAAGTAAGTAAAACATAAACTACATAAGCAGGGATCTTAACAAAACCCTCACTTTTTGTTCACACAGAGTCAGGAGTGCTGTGTTCAGGTGCTAGAAAGGCTCATGATCTCTGCCTGCCTAGTGATTTGAACCCTTCAAGACCGTATTCTAACACTTGTTATTCATTACACTTAATACAGTGTAATGAAGCCAGTTCTCTGCTGATATCTGACACGTCTAAACAATTAATATATTGCAGGACAAGCTGTATTTCTAGGGAGTAAGTGGATCTAAGTACAAAATAACCAAGAGACGTTCTTCCTCTCAGTTGAGTGATTGTAACATTAAAAGACAGGAATTTTATTGCACAAGAACTGTTAAGCTTTCCCCCCAAAGATGCTGGGTTTTAAATATTTCATAAAGTTGTTTTTTTCAAGTGGCACTAAATATTTTTAAAGATGTTACTCCTCCCTAAATGTCTTGTTAAGTGGCTTTTTTCGAACAAGGCAGCTGCTTTGCAGCCATTTAGTTTTTCTACACACTCCTAACATCAGTCTGATGAAGAGCATATACAGGGTGCCTGACTCCTCACAGCTGACCATTTTCCATGCACATACACAGACATGAGTGTCTGTGCAGAGGTAGCATTAAATTACCACACATATGTTTATTAGAGTAGTTGATTGCTACTGTCATCTGGAGATACTGTTCTTGTGGGAGACAAGCTGGAAAAAGCAGAAGGGAAACTGGTCAGCTTTAATGAGATTTGACAAGAGGAGCCCAAAGTTTCACAGTCCTGTTTTTCCTCTATGCTTTTCAGAAAACACGGAGTTTAAGCAATATTAAATTTTCAGTATAAGCTTTTTTAGTATTTCCTTGATTTTTTGACTTCATGTAGCTCAAAACACAACAGAAGGAGCAATTCCCACTGTAGCTCATTGCACACTTGAGCAAAGCTACGTCCTGCTACAGGTCCTTGAGATCTGTTCAAGAAACAGCCAGAGAGCCAAAGACTTCTCCAAAGAGTCCATCTTCCTTCCCATGTGGACACTGCCCTCTTCCAGCTCTCAGCAACCGAACCCACCTCAGCATTTCTGGCAAAGCTATTGAAACAATCCACACTCTTTGTTCCCAGCCAAGTCCTACTCCGCTGCCTCACCCTTGCCTCATTTTTCAAAATCACTTTTTCACAACTTCTTTGCATCTTTTTGTTATGAACACCAGCTCAGATCTTTATCTTACAGATCTCAAAGTGAATTCACATCGGATTAAATGTTCACCATCATAATGGTGAAATTGAAGTCTGTCATCATCATCTCCTTGTCAAAGAAAACCAACAGAAAACCACATTATTGCAAGAAAATTCTACAAAAGATATCTTCACTGTCATGTGGTCACACCCTGCTTGCTCAAGTCTACCTGAATACAGCCTTCATTGTGCTGTTCATATTATGAAAGTAATGGTGACCCTGAAAATTCACTTTATATATGTATATTTCTGTGCACACATACACACGCTCACCCTTTGAGTCAGTTTTTATCAAAAGAAATAACAGTAATAACTACACAAACTTTAGAGGTTAGAAACACAAACTTCTGAGTTCTGTCCAGTGAGGCTTTACGAGAATTTTTCTCACTTGTAACTGCTCTCAAGAAAAAATGTGGAGTTTTACAAGCAGCACAATAGAGTAGCTTAAACCAGTGTTACCATTCTCTCATTTCAACATCTAAATACAGAAATTGTCGTGTTTTTCCAATCAGCTAAATGCCAGCTGCAACGGTATCATTAAATGTGTACCAGACCTAACAAATTAACAAAGAAAGAAATTAGGACTGTATTGGAGCCCCTATTCTTGCAACATAATCAAACATGCTTCTTTACTTCTAACAAAAAACATAAACAAAATAACAAAAAACAGAAGTTCAGAGCTTGAATTCTCATTTTCTGACTGAGCAAAGGCAGTTAATCCAGTTCTAAAATGGCATCTGGTTTTGAGAAGTAGCTTGCAAAGATCTGGGATATGAAATGGCACAAAGCTCAAAAAATACGAAAAAGAAAGCAAGCATTAGGGAGGTACAGGAAGAAAGGAAAAATATGCAGAAAAGAACATGTGACAAAGAAAAGCAAAGCAGGAGCACAGGACAGACAGACATTAAAAAGGACAGGGACTATAACAGAATTGCATTTAACAAATCAACTTTTCAATGATTCATTATGTAGGTATATGTAGCTCACACTCCTCCAAATCACGGATATAAAAGAAGTGGAACAGTGAAATAAGAAAAGGCAGCAAGAAACATAAAATACTAAAATTTACTGCATGGTTTAAAAAAAAAAAAAGTGTTGGGCTACATCGACAAAAGTGATCACTAAATCTGTTTATTTTCTTCCAAGTATTTCTCAAATACAGAACTTTGTCATGAAAATATGGCTCGCCAGGCAAACTTGGTATCCCAGCATTTTATTTTGGTTTTTTAAAGCATTCAAGGACGCATAACGATTTGTCTTATAAAGTTTTATGATGTTTTCTTTCCTTCCTTTATGGCCAAGTTTGGTGCTTTAACTGAAGGCAATGTAGCCGTGGCACCCCGTGTTCTCCAGGCACCTCAGTGCCCAGCACAGAGAGACAAGGAGGGACCCAGGAAAACACCACAGCTGCCCCAAAGCAAAGCAACACAAAATCTCAGCGACTTCTGTCCTGTGCAGCCCTGCAGCAATGAAGGGTGAAAGAGAACAGACAGATGTAAGAGCTAATTCTGTTCTGAAGAAGTTGACAATAATGTGTATTTCTGCAGCCTGGTAGTCTACAGCATCCCTGGGAAATGGATGTTGCAAAAGCAGGATGCCTCTCCAGATTAAATAACTGCATAGCTTGACTGCTTTCATATTTTGTTACAATTAAAAATTAATTGGGGAGTATTGGTGAGTAGCATTGTCTGCTGTGAAGCCCAGCTTCATTCAATTTATGTCTGCCATTTTAAAAATTCAGTCTATGAAGAAATGGTGGTTGAGGGAGATGGTAAATGATGAGAACAACAATCTAGTCAGGATGGCAAAATTGAGAAAATTAAATTGTTCAACTGTAGAAGATTCAACAGTGAGATCTAAGCTCAACACAACGCAGGTATTTCTAAATATTTGCCAGGAAAGTAGCAAATTTGACTTTTTATTTTCCCCCAGAAAGAAACCTTCAGTGGATTCAGATCATCCCACTAAGCAGAAAAATCACATGAGGAGAACCAGCTAAAGTGGACTGGGAAGTGAAGGGGTTGTGCTAAAAAATGAATGTACCCACCAAGGTGAGATTTGCACAGAGCAGGACAACACAAAATACTAACCAAGCTAGGGAGATTTTCCATAGACTGGGAAAAAAAACAGACAGGGAGAAAAGAAGGCAAAGATTAAAAGACAAAGAGGTCAGAAATAAAACCTATGCCTCTGTGTACAAGTACTTAATGTTTAATTCTGTTCTTTCACAAGAGAAAGAACAAATGTATCCACACACAATACACATACTTAGAGCAATTAATAGTGCAGAAGGAAATAAAACTGTTAGCTCCTGACAAGCATCACACTATTCTTACAAAACACAAACAAGCCTATCTTAAGTGTTTTAACCCAGGATTTATCCAAGCACCTTCCTGAGAAGTTGAAAATTATACTGGATACATCAAAGGCAACGGAGAAGTCACAGCACAACTAGAGACTCCAGAAAACTCTACCCACAGCCAAACCCTGCATTCGTGGCAAGGAATTTGAGGAGTGGAGAGGGAAAAAGGGAAGTGCTAAGAACAGGATGAAGTGAGTGGTCCCACTGATACTAGTGACACTAGGAATAGAATAAGCACATGCCACTATAAATGCAGACTGCACAATCCACCCCCAAGTATCCACACATCAAGGAACCACTAGCAATACCCATGGAATTCTTCTAATTCACCTTTTATACAGACTAATGGGAACCATTTAGATGGATTTATGTTGAGATGTTGGAGCCAGTTCAAATAAAAGCCACACAATAATCACCACGAGAGGATTCATTCTCCTGTATGAAGAAAGAGGAAAACAGCCAAGCACACCAAGCTTGGAAAAAAGAGTGCAAGTAATGAGGATTCTTGCAGCTCACAAATATCTTAAGGATGTAACCATCAAGGAGAGACAAGAATTAGTCAGGACAAAATGAGCTGAACTTCAAATAACACAAAAGAAGCACAGTTGCAAAATAGCAGCAGTTTCAGGAAATGTTTCCTGAGAGAAAAGTACAACAACAACTATTTTAAAGCATAGAGCATCCACTATAGATGTACACATCAGACCATCTTATATGGAGTGAGTTGCAATCCATACCTCTGTCCAAGTATAGCCATGATCCTACTAGATGGCAGCCAGACACCAGGGATAACCAGAGAGCTGTTCACTCCTCTTTTTTTGAGGTGAATGGTGATGCCTTCTATTCCCAACCAAACTGCACAAAAGGCTTGTATGAAAATATAACTATATTGACTACTTAAGGCAATTCATTTAAATGAAAATTTTGAAGTGATTACAGCTAATAAACATGCTATTTCTAAACCTCTGAAGTGATATTGGGATTCTGATAGACCATATGGTGGCAGTGTATTTATACTGCAGTGAGTTCTATGGAGCCTTTTGGCATGTCAGCTGTGACTGAGGAGGGGGAGTGGGGACACACAGCAGGTTTGGGTGCTGGGAGGCCCTGGGGGGACCTGCTGTGACACTGTGGTGGGTTGTGACACTGCTGTGAGCCACCCACCCCACCCCTGGCCTCCCCACTGCCAAATTTAAGGAAATGTTTCCTCAACTGAAGCCTTCTTTCCCAACTCCAATACCCAAATCAGTAATCAAATGTTGGCATTAATTGGCCACGAATTACATTAAGCAAAACGCCCTGTGTTGAGACTGCTTTGCCACTAACAGGAACACTTGCTTTTCTAGAGGCAGCATTTAATTAAGACCCCATTCACTTGCAACAGCATTGAGCTTGTTCAAGACCTCCTGTGCCATTGGGAAAGTCGTAGCTGCTCTAAGAGTCTCCATAAGTAAACAAGAAACGTTGTTGAATAACACAAAATGTCACTGTTCTTTAGAGGGCCATCAGGAGAACCTCTGAAGAGGAGAGACATTAAGTATTTCTTCTTTACAGGTCACTGAGCTATTAATATTTTTTACTTTGTCTCACTGCAGTTATGGCACGAGACACAAGTACAGTCACATTAACCCTCCCGCAATCCTGCCATCCGCTCGAAAACATGGCTAATTAGTAATTAATCTTAGAACTGGAGGTAACAACAGGTAATAATAGCACTCTCCACTGGTAACACTGCTCATACAAGGACACTTGACAGAGGAGAGAAGGGGGAGAATATGTCAGCTACTGCAAAAGGAGACACAAAGTCAGAAGCTCCTAACCCGTAATTCATCAAAAGCTTTTTCTTCATCTCTTTTTCTGCAGTCAAACACACACTTGTGTGTGGACAAAAGGTCCATTTTTTTCTCTCGATGCACACATGTGAGACTCACTAATGTTAACTGGATTTATGAATGCCTGTTGAAAAGAGAAGGAACTGCAAAGATTTCCCATTTTCAGGGAAGCAATCAAAGGAACACTTTCTTGTGCATCTTGCTGATGAAGAGACAAGGAAATAATGGATGAGTCACTTTACATTATGATTCAAAATTCTTAAAATAGAAGAGATGAAAACACTGATTTCTGTACGGGTCATACTCATGTAAGGGACTCTTTCTAGGAATCCAATTTGAATCTTCAAGAGTAGTCCTGCTTCTAATTACCCAACTCCGAGAATAAATCATGGTCTCTGAATTGTAATTACACAGATTTGTTGCTATAATTCAATTTGTCAGGTGTAAAATACAAGTGTAATTTCTTCTACCCACTCCCCCCGTAGCCTTCAAAGAGACACGGCACTTGAGCCATTTGATAATTTAGTCCATATTGTAGTTTTCACATTTACTATGCATAAAACTTCTGACAGCTTTTCCTTTTTCAGAAGGCGATTATATATGGCTCCAGTTACTCCACTAACTGATTTGAAAATATATCCAACATTCATCTCTTGGCTACAACACAGGCAGCATTAGCCACTACCTACTTGTAAATCAGGAGCTCTAAGGAACTAGTATGATGCCACATCCCTATATTAAACAATTGGCCTAAATATACAGAATGCACATTAAAAACTTAATCTATATATTTATATGGAGTAATATAGAATACATATAAAATATAATGTATAAATATATAATGTGTAACTAAGTATATAAATACATCAAAACCAAAAACATCGACCCACGGGCACACCACTGTATGAAAAGATGCAAATACCTGACCAATTTCCTGGAAATATTCAAACTATGGAAGTACACGCTGTCCATTCCACAGTGCAAGAGCTCTGTGGGCTGAAGAAGATAAGCTTGATGGTTTGTTCCTTATTTTTTCCCTCTTCGGAACAATCTGCATCTCCAGAAATGCCAGAGTGCAGCATATAATGCCTTTAGAAAATGCTTGGCGTGAGTCTTCCTTGCCCCTGCATAAAGCTGTTCTAATGACAACAAATCAATCCCTCTATCAGTTGTGCTCCTGAGTACCTTTTAAAAACCTTTCCATAATTAAGATTATATACTCCAGCAAGTTTTAATATGAAAAAGTGTAATCAATAAAATACTGCTGATAATGCATATGATTTGTGGAGAAGGAGAGCTAACTATGAATGAGTTTTGGACAAGTTCCGAGTCTATCATCTTTCCTAATTGCAAGTTTGGTCACTGACTATGAATTGCATGACTCAGCTCGGGAATCCCTACAAAGAAATCCTAAATAGATTTAATAGTTGCATCTGATTTATTTATTACTCAGAGCTGCAACAAGCCCTGTATTTCAGCCCTCTGACAGATGAGGAGCCCCCCCCGAGGAAGCTGGTGCAGACACGGCTCCTGCCAGCCAGCCTTCATCTGGGATGAGCACCCAGGAGCCCCAAAATGCTGGGAGCAGGGCACCACAGAGACAAGGTTCCCTCCCCAAGGGACCTCAGCACAGATTAAATTAAAAACTACTCACCTACAGCTCAAACATGAAACTGTAACCTTGACTGAGGATGGAAGGACACTTAGTCCTACACTTTTAAAAGCACAGTCAAGGAAATTAAGGCCACCCAATCAAGTTTGGGGCATCTCCAAGGATGGAGAAGCCACAATCTCTCTGACCACCTCTTTCCAATGCTTGAGCACTCTCAATTTTTTCTCTTTTTCCTCGTATCTGACCAGGATGTCTCACCTCTTAACCTGTTGCCTCCTATGACACACCTCCAAAAGAAGTCTGACTGCCCAAAACTTCTCCAAGTCTGACCGACTTCCCCACGCAAGAACCCAAAAAACAAGGCAGATAGCGCCACTGCCACCATGAATATGGTGACAATGACAGGCAACCCTTTGTCATGCTTTCTCTCCAGTTCCATCTTAACATTAGGCACTGTAATAATTTGCTATCATTTGGTATCTCCACCTTTTCTTTCTTCAAAGTACCTTGGGTATTTTTGTTTCCTCCACATACCCAGCTGCAGTTTCCTTCCAGAAACCAGCACACCGGCAAACTCCACCTTTCCTTCTTGACTTCTCAGTTAATTACAAAGCAGCTCCACCCCAGGCACACTTGATCACCATGGGCAGTTGCCTGCAAAACGCTACAGGTACCAGGTTTCATTAGTCTCTTTTAATTATATTGCCTTGACACTTCCATACCCACGAGCACTCAAAGGTGTTTCATAAAGAAACCCCCAAGTATTTCTGAAATCCTGTTGGTAGCAAGCTTTTGTCTCTGCTCAACAGGCCATAAGTATCACAACCCAGCAAACCTTTGGAAGTGGTCCTTTAAAACTGCTTTAATCTCTTGCTAAGCCTTAATTCTACCTGATACTTCATGCAAATTCACTTATTTGCCAAACAAACGGGTGTCAGATGATTTACTGGTTCATTTGCACAGCAGAAGGACAAGCAAATATTATCTTGATTTTTCTCCCTCATGAAATATTTTCCTTAAAACTATCAGGAAAAAATCAACAGTACAATTAGAAATATCAATGCAAAGAAACCCCATCTATTCAGCAGCATATTCCCCTGCTACCCTCAGAGTATTCTGACACATTAACTGTATTTTAAGAATGTTTTATAAATAAGCAGCATAAAAGGCATTTTGCTTAAAAAGGCTGCTAACAACCTTGCTTTATTTGTATAAAACAGTTGTTTACTGTGCTCATGTAAAAGAGCACAATGTTCTTTATGCAATTACATTAAGTTTCCAGAGTCTCACTCTTAAGCAAACCTAAAAATTTTTTTTGACAATAAAGAATATTTTGTAACAATAGAACACTTAGAAAAAGCAAAAAACCCTGGAGACGATAGTCACAGTGTGCAAGTACATGAGAAGCCCAGGCTTTCTGGTATAAAGCTATTTATACCACTTCTTTACTTTGCCTTTTTTTTAAATTTAGAAACCAAACCAAGTGAGTGCTCAACACCTAGATAAACATCTTCCTGTGCTGTTAAAAATGGGGAAGAGGTTTTTGCATTAATAGACTGAGTAAATCTTCCTTGGTGTATCCTATGACCCTCTGTTTTCTCAGTAATAACGTTTAGGGGTATAAAAACAAGTTCCCCAAACACATATGAAAAATATGACATAATTATGTAAAAAATAAAATGATTACATATAAAAAATAAAATAATTACCCCAGTATGCACAACAACCCTCTACAGACCCAAGCATGTCCCTGAGTTTTAACTGCAGACATTTGATCAAAATCCATTTCGTAAAGGAGTAGCTGATACACTATTCTGTAATGGGAATTGTGGTTTCCTGTCAAAAACACTTTCAGCAGAAATTAAACACTCAGAAATTGCAGCTATTTAAACAATTACATTCAAGTTGTAAGCGTATTTATTGAAAAAAAATCCACAAATTTTATGGCCACCTACACATAAAGAAAATACTTTTTTTTCTTCTTTTTTTGTTTTTTCCCCCAGTTAGTCTTTCAGATCTTAAATCATAGAACAGTTTGGGTTGGAAGTGACCTCAAAGATCATTTTTCCAATGGGCAGGGACAACTACACTGTTTTTTTTTTCACTGTGGAAGTATCTAACTGTCCAGTTAGATGGAAAGGAAGCAGCTTTCTTAGTCCAGAAATTAATTTCTATAAGGCAAAGAGACAAATTCTAACCAAAGTTTTGCAGTACCAAGAAAACAATCTGACCAAGACTTAGCCAATGTAAGCAATGTATCTACACACTGGCTGTGAGAAATCTTGCAACGTGAATATTTGAGTTCAGCTGCGTCCTACAGGAGGTAGCCTGATCACTTGTTACTTGGGGAAAGAAGCTTCCCTAAAAATCTCATTTTCACACAAACAAAAAATCATTTTACAGAAAGGCAAACCAGCAGGGTCATACAAAAAGCCTGACGAGCCCTAAGTCATTTATTTGTACAAACCAAGAATATTGATGAGCTTCTAGAAACAAAAACAACAAAAAAACAAACCAAATCTCAACATTTTCCCAGATACTTCAAGAATTCTAAGACAAGCTCCTGTTCTTTACCACACACAGTGAGGGGACTAACGCCAGGAGGGAGATGGAGAGATCACTCTCCAGGTCTTATTTGTGGATTTGCTCTTACAGCTGTGAAGGAAGAGTTTGCATTTCCTTTCTCACACCACTATCTGTGTAGTGATCTATCACCATTTAAAATTACGTCATAAAAATATTGGGAAAATTAATCTCTGTATTGATTTAAAAAAAATAAAAAAAGATTTCCACAGAAATTCAGGTTCACACCCAACTCAGATGGTAACACCCGCCGCCAAGGGAAAACCAAAACCCCCTGCCATGGCCAGTCCTCAGAGGAAGGGAGCTGTAAACATATTTTAACAAAATAAATTAATTACGCTATGAATTAAAAATTCCCGGTTCCTGACGCCTTCAGACACTTCCTTATCTCTATTGAACAAACACGGTTAGACGTGACAAATATTGTGCCTCCTTGTGAGTAAATGGTTTTGTTGACTTTGCGTTTGTTTTTAAACAACAGTAAATCACAGCTCATCCCATAACAGTCTCTTAAGAATGCTGGAGAAAAAGTATTTGTTCTCATTTCAAAAATGAGTGGAAAAATACGAGGGTCTGAGTGGTATTTGCTTATAAGGGACTGGGCAGATACAGCTGAATTAGGAAGGCTCACTCCCTCACCCATGTTTACATTTAAATCACCAAACAACAAAGAAAAATCACCTCATTTTCCACCACCGCCACCAGGAAGCATTAAAAAATCTCTCCTATAAATAATTATTAACTGTATTAAGATACTAAAGGACAGCAACTGCTCTGGATTGATTTTGTGGGATTATTTTAGCTCATCCCTACATATCAAGAGGCATTTATTCGATGGCTTCGATTTTCGCAGAGATCAGTTGTTCCTGTTGGCATCCCTAAGTGCCATTCCAAAAAAAGGAAATATTGCAACTGTCACCAATTAGAGGCATCCAAGGTCTTGCAGCTACTTAGTCAAGCCCTACACAAAAACTTAAAAGGCCACTCAACAAAACACTCCTCAGAGTTAACCAGTTTATTCAGGGGTCAATCCCTGCTGACAGGAAGACCTGCACGTTCCCAGAGCCTGCAGGAAAGGTGAGACTTTTAGGATTGCAGCCTGCATCTTGAAAAGGTGTAAAAAAGTTCAATGACTTCCCAAATTTTGAAGTTTTGAAACCCCAGAAACCAGCTTGCTGTTCTCCAGTTAGCGACGAGCTAAAACAACGTGTTAGCAACATGTTCAAATTAATGTTGTGTATCTCTGAGCTAAGAGATTGCTATGGATATTTGCATCAGAAAATCTTCAAGGCAAAGGCTCTCCTCAGACTTGCTCTTAAAGGCCTTGATCTGAAAAAAAAGCTAAACAAGTGTACTAATTTAACCATGGTAATAGTCTAATTACATCCAACAGAATAGCGATGTGTCTGAAGCTTACCATGCATTTAATCAGCTTTTACAGTACAAAAGTCTGCCTTTTTACTCTGTCAGTAATAGCTCTGAAGCAGAGGCTGCCCCAGTTTAAATCTCCTGCACACTGGTCTCCAGCTCCTGCCATGTTTTGGGGCAGCTGACGGGCTCCCAGGGAGTTGGATGGACACAGGAGTGCTGCATCTCCCTGCACGAGGCTTGAGACCTCTCACAATTGCTCTGGAAATGCACTCACACTGTGATAGCTCCCCACCAAAACAGCCCTGCTGCTGCTGCTCTGAATCACTACAGGTACACAGAGCCTTTTAAAAATAAGCCAAGTCGCCTGAGTTCATACAAATGAACTCTGGAAGTAGAACACAGTCAGGATTTTATTGTTCCTCACACTTTACCAGTCTATTTTGTTGTCTTCTGAGTGCCTGGTTTTCAATCATGATTTAAGTGATTCTTATTAATTATTAAAATTAAATTAGGCAGACTTTATTTTGTCACTTTAATATTTTAATGAGTTAGGGCTGTTCAGCTTCTCTCACAGAAAAGATGTGAACGTTTTCAAGTTCCAAACTCAGGTCAAGAAGGACATCAGCAGATCCACAGGGAACGAAACCACTGCTGAAAATAACAGGTGAATTTTTTTCCCCCTGAACCAATACAACTACAGCCTGACAACTCTACCCCACAAACTCTGCAACACTAAAGGATATTCCAGCAGTTCTATTAAATAAAGATATAATTTTTAAATTGCCCAACCACTCGCAATATACGACATGGCAAACAGAACTGCAGGGCCTGTTTTTACCAGTGTTTAACATTAACTTATGGTAAGTATTCTTTATTTTATGTATGTACTAGATGACTGGAAATCAGCAGACATTCACCCTGATTATGCAGAATCACAATAACCGCAGCATTCATTAGGAAAGCTGTTTTACAGGTGGTTTATTGCTTTTTTTCTGTATTGACATTTGTAATAGGAATTCTCATAAAATACTTTTTTATGTCCACCACAACATATTTACTTTAGTTGATGTGGAAATACAAAAACATTCTACAAAATCTAAAAGAACTAAAGACAACAGACAGCCTGAACAACAGATGGCACATTCAGAAGACACTTGTGTGTCAGTATTTGAACTCTGTGGAGTTTTTATAAAAAAAAGCAGAAGCACATCCTAGGATTTCTACAAGAAATTAGAAATATATATATGCACCTATACTTACATATTCTGCCCCCGAAGTCCCCTGTGTACATAGTTTTAACCAAAGTATAAACCTCCATGTATATGCATATATAGAGGTCATTGCTGGACCAAATAATTGGGTGTGTTTGGTATATTTTGGTACCAGTGTTTGGTACATTTGGTCCTTTAACCAACCACTTCCCAGGAGATTTGGGATTTTATCTCCTTTCAATCTTCAAGAAGACACTTCAAGAGTTGCAGTGGCAATTTACACCACACAGGGGTCTAAACTTTTCACTGACCTCCTCAGCCAAGTAATAACATTTTATTCATTCTGATCACCAACAGAGAAAACATATTTGTGTAACTCAAAGAAATGAATTTAGTTCATTTAGAAATGAACTAGAAGAAATGAACACAACCAGTTCTCCAGCACTGTAAATCTCAACGAAGCAGATACAGAATCATTTACATCAGTGCAATATCTGCAGATGAAATAGCAGATATTCAGCCACCAGCCCTGTACCAGCTACTCAGAAGACCAGGGTCAGTTCTCTTGCTCACCAACCAAAGATTGTACATATCAGCCAGGATAATACCTTAAAATGGTTTAGTTTATGCCCCAAAAGACATTTTAAGGATTTAGAAAATCACCTGTGGTTGTGGCTTCAAACAACTGATTTCTCTCTCCGGAGAGCTATTTTGTCACACAAGTTTCAATACTTTTTGAGATCATAAACTGCAAGACCACAGCAAGGAAGGAAGACAGCAAGGAAGATGAATTACAGAGAAAGACTACTGTACTTTGGCATCAATAACAAAAGGCCTAAAAAAATAACACAGTAAGTGCATTAAAGGTTGAGGAGATCCATGGGCAAAACAAAGAGTTTGTAGCAAACAAACTTCTGTAAAATGCTACTGCTAAAAAGAGTGGCCTTGGGAAAAGCTTCAAAGTCACCGAGTATGAACTCTGACAAGAAGTGGCCAAGCAATCAGGCCAATATTAATTGATCAGAACACCAAGGCACACATAAAAACACAAGAAATAGCATTAGCTATCTGTAATATCATTGCATACTACTGACCTAAGTTTTGAGTTTCTTGTTCAAACAACACCTGCCATACAAAACCAGACAGTAGCTGGTTCACTTAGACAGCACAGCAACAAAAAGCCCATTCAGAGAGGTGCCACAGAGCTCCTCAGTAGCACATTAACTGTCATTAGGAGACTGTGCATATTTGAAGGATATTTCAGACACTACAAACTGCAGCGGGAGAGGACACAGCCTTACCCAACAGCCCAAATACCAACAATTTCTTTTAACAATACATCTTCTGAAGTAACTTTTTAATAAGAGTTTTGAGGCTATTCTTCCACAAGTGCTGAGCCCATTTCCCATCAACTCATTATTCATATTTATCTTCCTGATAAGGAGCAGCAGATTACAACAGGGTAAGTGGGGGAGCACATATTGTGCAGAGCTGGGCTATCAAACACCCAGAACGATATGTAAATACACATTACTTCATTTCCCACCACCACCTCACTAAAGGTTCACTAATAGGCATTTTTCTTATTTTATTTAGTTAGAAAAGCTTTTACAGTAACCTGTTTTTTGAGATAACCTAAATCCACTCTTTCCTTTGTTCCCTCTTGTGCTTTCACTCCACTCTGAGCTTAGGTTTTCCCCATATCTCTTCTGTTGAGGAACCAAACCGTGGCCTTCCCATCCTTCTCCTACTCCACATCTTTATCCCTCAGCCACTTCTTTCACCTCCCAAATAAGCCCATCCCAAAGCCCTGCACTCAACAGGCATTCCAGGGATACAGCCTTAGAGAACCACCATGCCTAGAAACTAATAGAAACAGTGTAATTCCATCTTTTCTACCAAAAAGTAACTCTCTGATGTTCTCCATCACTTTTCCAGAAGGACAAAGCTCTGTGCTTCATGTTCCCTACCAGGAAAGCAAAGGTTTATAGCTCTTTCTTCCTATTACCTTCTGGGAGTTTTGAACCAAAACTTCACAAAGCTTTAAATGACTCTGTGTGGAACAGCCCACAGGGAGAGGACAAACACCAGCAGGGACAAACAGCCTGGGAAAATGTTTCTCAGTGACCTCTCTTGGAGAGCAGGGCAGAAAAAGATGAATTTCAGGTGAATAGTGGGTCACTCCAGAAAGGGACAGCAGCCAAAATGTCCCTGAAACCTGACAAGCTCCACCACCTAAAATCATCTTGAAAGCACAACTTCATCATTTGACTAGAACCAGCACTTTCCTACTTGCTGTGAAATTCTACTGTAGCACGTAGAGTCATCTTTATTTCTAGACAGAGTGTGGTGGCAGAACTCTGAAAGAGAATCAAAGCTTCACAAATAGGAGGTTTTTACGGAAGCAATTTTATGCTGTACAAGGAGAGGTTGTTTTCAGGTTCTCAGTTTACAAGGAAGCAGCAATTTTAGAAAGTTTGGAGCACAGATGAAGAAGCAATGAATACTTCACAGCAAAATAGGAAAATAAGTCTGAATCACAGCAGCTCAAAATTTCTGATTTTTAGATTTCCAAATTGCTGTTTCTCTCTGTCTTATCCCAGGATGGCAGACACTAAAGAGCGTATTAAAAGGCCGTGTTCTTATTGGAACTTCTAAAAACATGCTCTACTTTGTATTAATAAATATTTTCATCCTTTGAAGTCTGGAAGTTTATTTACAGTGAAAGGACTGATCCTCTGGAACAATGTAACATCTGATTTCCCCACTGAAACTCACACATGTACTCCAGCACCTCAGAACTGTTAGTCTGAATCACACAATCACCCTGTATCACAACCCAGCGGTGTCTTTGCCTCCTAGAAATTTAAAAATAGTCTGAACAGAAATAGAAGTCTTGATGTCTGCACTTATACTATTTATTTCATAGTGAAGGACTTCATTTCGCTGTCCACAGAGCCAACGTCAAGAACTCTTCCTTTCCAACCCAGCAGAAACTTTGGCAGTTACTGCTCAGTGCCCACACAGACAATTTTTGGTCACTCATGTTTTTACCAGTAAATAAATTAATTAGGAATGTTGAGAATACAGGGCTGCTTTCTTTGCTACAGGGAAAAAAAAATAATAATAAACCACTGCTGAAGCAGAATCCATTATGAACTGCAAGATAATATACAGTCCAAAAGTTACATCAGAGTATTCCTAGTCCTGCCAAATGCATCTTAGTGAAATTGTTCAGTACAAATATTTCTGCAGTAGGTCTGGCTTTTGCGACTGTAACAGTGAAATATTACACACATATTGCCATCTCATGGATACTACAAATACTTGTTTAAAATTCCAAGAACACAATCCCTAACAGAAAAAAAATACGCAGAATCCACAACAAGTAAAATCATAAAGATTTACAACGTGAAAGCAGGAACTTCACATTTGAAACAGTCCAAAAATCTGCCTCAGATTCTCTCGTAGTAGTTACTATTTTTACGACTTGGCTCAGACTTGCTTTAATCTCTTTATTTAGGGAGAAATTGCAAGCTTGCCAACTCTAGCAAATGTTAAGTACTTTAGTAAATTCACCATCAATATAGGTCGTGCATTCGAGGGAACAAGGATGTGGTGAGTAAGTTCTGCTCCATCTCCTCCAAAGGGGATTTTGGAATAAGGCAGTGATGGGAGAGAGAGAGAAACAACGTGGTTAAGCCCCTTTTTCAGCTCCGTCCTCCTCTCCAGACATCTGTCCACACTTTGTTGTGCCGTGATTAAGATGTGACCTGATGCAGCTCACCCAGCCTGCTGTTATCCTACAGCCCTTCTATCTGAGCAGGCAGGAGAGCACATGTATCGCCAATGCTATTGCGTCGTCACTCTTCCATTAAAGTTCCGTAACAGCACGAAGCGAGTCCAAGCAAGTCAGCAAAATCATAGGAAACCCAATAGATGTGAAGATACCTAAGTATGGAGGATGAATACACTGACAGCTCGAATAGCCTGTGCAGACCTTCCGGAGCATCTAGCCAAACTGCTTAAATCCGCCAAGTCCTGCCAAACCCCGAGGTTTGCTTTTAAAAAAACTTGGCAGCCAACAAACCAAAACCTGTCTCGTTTCTGAAGCTGTGCTCGAACAAGCGCATCTCTCTACCCAAAGGGCTCGGACAAGCCAGTAAACAAGTTTCGGGTCCTTCCTGCACTTCCCAGGGCAGGACCTCCGTGTGTCCCCGCACCGGGAGGACACGGCAGGGAGTCACGGGGGGGACACGCCGGGAACCCCCACGGCCGAGGGTCGCCCCAGCCGAGCAGCGGCCGCTCCTCCCCGACCTCCCCCGGGCTGCGGAGCCCCGGCCCCGCACCTCCCCGCCCCGAGGGGTC
>WEIV01008706.1:291755-329847 GCA_013390005.1 Calyptomena viridis | reverse complement strand
CCCCCCCCCCCCCGCGCCCCGCCGCTCTCGGCTCCGCCGGCCCGTGACGGCGTAATTGGGTGAAGTCGGTCATTCCTCAGCCCCGCTCGGGGTAAGCTGCATCCCGCCCTTTGCTGCGGCGGCCGCAGCCCATCCCCACCGCATCCCGCCCGCCAAGCTGCAGGATCGGGAGTGCGCTGGCAGAACTTCTGGCTCACGGCACCGCGAAGCGCCGGGGCCGNGACCGGCCTCGCAGGGCCTCGGCGGCTGCAGGGAAAAAGAGCCCCACCATGGTTTCTTGCAGGCTCTGGCGCTGCCTCTGCGATCCTCAGCCTCAGCCTCGGCGCCCGTGTAATGTACTCGCTCCGTTCTATAAAGCCCCCAGCAAACTGTGGATTAAAAACCATTAGGTACCTCATCGTGAGGCAGCTATAGCATAGCCGTGCTCCTGCACCAGCATAAGTGTTTCTTTCTTTTTGCAGCACACAAAGCGGAGCTCACTGCCAGGACCAGAATTTGTCACAGTGTAAGATCTGCTCAAGAAAGATGCTCGAGTATGGCTTTTTTTTTTTGTGTTCTTTCCTCCCCCCTCCATAAGATATCTGTGATTTGCAGCTTTATCATATAAAGTGTGAAACGCTCTTATAGCTGGGTCATCTTCCAGCATGCTTTACCTTTATTCTGCATTGTAAAAATCAAGATTGATGAGGTGATGTTCCAGTGCCACAAAAGGGAACACCTTAGAAAAGAAGCCCAGAACCATGATGTAACATCTGGAAATGTCTCTTAGTCAGCATTTACTCCTGGCAACATAATACCACCATTCTATCATCTTGTCCTCCAAAATAAAGAAAATTCGGGATGGGGGACACACACAAGCACTTTCCTGGCAGAAATTACTCTCTCTGTGGTTTGCATCCTTGGTGAAGGAAAGCCCCAGTTCTTGAGAGGTGCCTTCTTCTGATAAGCATTTTCTATCATTACGTGCCTTCGTACACAGTGAATAGTAAATTTTGACAGCTGTCACTCATCCTTCAGCGTTTTCAGTACTTAGGGAGGAATTACAGAAATGGCAGAAGTGGAAAGTTTTGACAGCTGAGACACAGGTGAGAGATCAGAATTTGATGCTTCTTGTTACAGCCGAAAAAAGGATGTGATAATGTACATGCACAGTAACACTATTTTTCTGGTTATGAGGATGTACATCTAGAAATAACCAGCAAGTTCATTACCATGTGAAAATGAAGTCAATATTATAAATATCTGATAAATTTAACAACGCAGCACATTTAAGGCCTGGTTCCTATTTCAGGCAGGATCACAGGTATGGTTCTCTCTCAAAAAATGTCAGAAGTTTAGGTAGCATAGAGTGATGAAAAGACATCAAATTATTGCGCAAGAAATATTATTATGCAAAAAATAAAATTAGGCAACCCTTTTCTAGGAATAAATATATTCCAGCTTTGACTAGAACAAGTTTTTCTATCTTCTAAGTATAATGTTACTGATATGTAAGGCCCCTTCTGCCTGGGGGTGAAACTCCACACATCCACCATTTCAGAGAATTAGACCCTTTTTCTCTGAAATCCTTGCACTCACACGTTGCTGACACGTGTCATCACACCTGCTACAGCCACACCTGGGCCCTTTCAGGGTTGTATAGCTGCTCTCTGGCCTTTCAGAGATGTGCAGGCATTGCTTGCACGCTCTTGTTACAGTCCAAGGACTTGGGAACATCTCGTTGTAGCAACAGAGAAATTATCTACTCTGGTACCTCAAGTTTTAAAGGCTCAACCTGCTTTGTAACAAACAGGAGTGATCAAAAAGCTTTAAAAGCTGCTATAGCTTCTGCAGTGAAGATTATTGTCCTCCTCTATTAAGGGAGTGGAAAAAAACCAAACAATTAAAGACCATTTGAGTCCTCCAAAGCACTCCATAAACAAATGACGAGTAGTACTAAACAGCACCTAACAAGGAAAATACACATTTTCTACTCCTACTTAATTCTAGTTGGCCTCTTTTTTCTTTTTTTTTTGTCTGATCTTGTCTGATACTTTGCTATCTTAATCCTTCTCTGAAGTTTTTCTGCCTCTTTCTTTGTTTCTATTATGATCACGCAGGCTCAAGGTGCTACTTCCTTCCCAAATATTTTATTTGTAATAAATTGCTAATTTCATCCATCCCTAACCCCATGGCTGCTGCATACCATCAGTCCTACATGTATATTTCAGTCTGTGTTCTGTTCCCCTGGGTAAGTATCTGGGGTTTCAGCTGTGTATATTGCTATTTATTCAAATCTCTGCCATATAATAATAATAATAACGACGACGACAACAATAACCAATGCTGCTTAGTTACTCATTCTCTTATTCTCCCTGATACTTCCTGTTTGGAAGAAAACTCCCAGGAGTTGTTTCTGGAATACAGTATAAAACTGCAAATACTGACTCAAGAAACAGGCTATGGATTTGAGAGACTTTCTGGAGAATTTTTGAAATAGAAGCCACTGAACAAATTACATTAATTCATGTACATTGTACTGTTTTTCTGCCTCTGACTCAGTATTTCACATTCTAATGTTTAATAATATTAATCATTCAATAAACGACCTTGGCATAATCCAGAAAAAAAATATTCAACCATATAAACAATCCTCTTTTGCATAACAGTCTTTAAAGCATGGCACAGAGTACATGTTACCAAGCAAATATATCCTGAGAAATCATTCACACTCCACTGAAACGTATCCATCAAGGACTATCTGTGCTCTAAGTCACAAGAAACTCAATTAAGCTTCCATAGCAATTCTTACTGAATTCAACAAAATTCAGTTTATCCAAAGAATATCTCCCTGTAAGTAATCTGCTGTCTGAGACACACCTTTTTACCATCTCTTACCCTTTTAGTCTCCTTGTGTTGCTCTTTTTTCTCCTTTTCACTTAACCTTGGATGTTCTTCCCTATTTCAGATGTCTATCATCCTTGCATTAAGTGAAAGGAAAACTGGGAGTATCCCGTGTACCTTTTAAAGGCCATTATGGTGTAATACACATTATACACGGTATTACAACTGCCTTCATTCATCAGCTGTGGGGGTGGTATAACTAGAAAAAGAGGAAACTGGGACACCCTGGTAGCCTAGTTCTCAGCACATCCTGCAGTGGATGTGAAGTGTCAGAGTGGGTTCCCTATTTCAGCACCTGAGCGAAGTGGGGCACTGGCATCACAAAGCTGAGGAAAGGCATCAGTGACTCAAAGCCCTGCAGCCTGCAGTCAAATCGTGGGCTGCACTCTGCAGCCCTCAAAAGTTGGTCACAGGAAGAGGACTGTGAGGGCTTAAACTGGTATTTCTGCTCGATCTCAAAAGTAGCAACAAAGATTGATTAAATCATACTGTGTATTTTTCTTGGATTTGCTCATTCAGCCTTCCAAGGCACATGATTTTATACCACGGCTTATAACAGTTCCAGGCTGGAATTACCCCCTCCCTCTCTCCACATACCCACATAGCATCTCTCTCTAGCACTACATTCCTGTGTTAAGAAACACAAACACTTCTCTGTCACTTCTCTTCCAAATTGCCACTGCCTGCTTTAGGACACTATTGGGGAAAACCTGCCGTTGTTATTGAATCAAATACACTCTTCTCTGTGTCTACCCTTCTTAATGTTTATGCTGCATAGTTTCCCCAAAAGGTCCTACATGCTACATCTCTTTTTTTTTCCCAATCACTCCCTAGCAAAAAACCCAAACAAAACTGTAAAACAAATTTGCAAATGACACGCTGACTATGAGGTGACATCAACAAGTAACTGGGGTACCACAAAGCATTAAATAGCAGGAGACTTAAAAAGGCCAGAAAACACCTGATGGTCCAGCCAAGTTACTCTGCCAAAGCAACATAATGAGCACCAACTTCTCATTTTTACCAATTAAATTTCTTACTTAATTTTATCCCATCAAAATTTGCTTTGTTAAAGAATACAACACTCAAAGATACTTAAGAAATTAAAGGCTTTTAATGAAAGTGAACGAGGCATTAAGAGAAAACCTGATAAACAAAAGCAAATTCATGAATAGATAGGAAAACAGAACTTTTTGAGATCTAGGATACCAGATGAGTTGCGGCTATTTACCAGAAATAGATTATTTTCCTTGTCAACATCCACGCAACCTTTTTCCAGAGTAAAGAGACCTGGAGTCTGAAGACTCGATCAAAAGTGAATAAAAGTGGCTTTCAGTGTGTGTGGCCTCATTTACTGAAGGAGTAGGTATTTCTATAGGAAGAAGTCCTGAAGCTCACACCAGGAACTTGGCTTTAGCTCCAGCCTTTTCCACTGGGTGGTGGTAATGAGATCAAGAAGTTCAGGAGAACAGGTAGCAGAACTCAGAACACCACCAGTATTGGCTCATTCACGTGTTGATTCATTCTCTCTCTCCCTCTAGACACATTGATATTTTTGTGTATGTGTGAACACGTGTCCTTATCCTGTGTGTACCTATGCCACACTGCAAGTCTGGTATCACAAGGATGAACAGAATAGCTTCTAAAAAAAATCTTTCAGAGGGTGAAAAAAACTTTTAAAACTTTTTTTTTTTTTTAAAGGGCTGGACTCTAAAATTAATCTTAAACACAGTTTGCTGCTTTAGCTTTCAGTTCAACATAATTTCCTCCACGGAAAAGCTGGGGTGAGACAGATGATAGGTCAGAAAGTAGCACTATTTATTCCTGAATGAGCAATTATAAATTAGAGACCCACTGGAGGAAAAAAGCCTCCAGTGATGCGTATTTTAATACATTTCATGGAGTTCAATATATGACGTACTGTGATGGCTTCCTTTTTCGTGTGATCTCTAATAGTCACAGAAAAGAATGAAAATTAAATTAAAAGTTATGTGTTTACTTTCCCAACGTTACACATTTCAGTGAGGTCCATCTTTTAGAATGGGAATATTTGGCATCATCTGAAAATCAACCCCCTTTACAATATTTATGGTTACGACCTCCCAATTTAAAACACCGTAAATCACATCAGGCATTAAGTGGTTCACATTCCCAGGACACTTGTTCTAACAGTGCCAAAACACAGGAGAACATTAAACACGTGCTGGTGGGGGATATTTCTAATATTGTATAATACAAGGCCACAGCTTGGGCAGGAGCAGGTAAGAGTTACACATTTGGATAACCAGAGTTTGTTCAGAGTTTGTTGGGGCAGAGAGGCAGATTTTTGGGGCGGAAAGAGACTGGCAGAGCCTTGTGTTTACATTGCTTTACTGTTCTGCACCAAAGTTTTGCCTCCTGATTCTATCCAGATAGACTTCTATGGTTAATTGAGCTTTTTTACAGCACAGCTTAAAATGGCCGTAGAACTCCTTGCAGGAATGTGTATGAGCTACATAATAATAATTTTAAAACCACACAACTTTTATGATTAAAATACTGCTAGATACAAGTAGTACAGTAATAGTCTTGAAGTACTTATTGTGGTCCTCCTGAATGATGTTGACACTGTCACTGTCTAAAAGGTCCTGTTTATTCATTAGTACAATTATTTTTCTTCCTTAATTACTAACAGCTTACCAATCTGGCTGCTGTAGCTGAAGTATATAATTACAAATAGGCACGTTAAAATACTATCAAAAGAATTTAATCTGACTTTCAAAATATTAATAACTTATGTGCGTAATTAAAGATAACCATATCAAAATAGCCTTGAGCACATTATAGATTACTAGGCTGAAAACAAATCATTGTAAGGAACAAAGTCAGTATTGCTCTAAAAATAGGGAGGATTTCCAAAGCCCAGCATATCTGTTCTGGCATTTTGACAATTAAAAAATGTCTACATAATTCATTTAATTAAGTAAAAACTCAAGCTCAAGCTATATAAATCATGCTAAGTTTTACCAAATGTACATTTCTTTGAGTATCTGTAAAACCTATGTAATCAGAAGACAAGGCAAAATACTATTAATAGCAATATCAAGACAACTGCCATGGGTAAGCTACAAATCTGTGCCCAAGCAGCAACATGAGCAGTTGTTTCTTCATCCAGTTTTTGAGTTGCCTTGGAGTTATATTGCTCTTGTATTACTGATCCCTGAATTAACAATCCTTGTCTCCAAGATGGGAGGATGAAGTACCGTTACTGGTAATGCCTACACATTAATTTAATTAAAATTCTGACCTAATTTATTTATTACCAGAGTGGAAAATGGTAGTTTCAGGGTTTTTCTACCCTACAGCTATGTTCACATGGCCCTTTAGATCAACGATTCCTTTTGATAATTACATGGATAGGGGCATCAAAAATAAACCTTCTCCAGTTTTACAAGATCATCTTCCACTTCCTTGTTTGCATAATTGTGGCACAGTGTATGCATATATAGAGAGATATATAGTTAGTTAGGAGCTTAATTTTCTACTTTCATTATTGCTATGCACACTCCAATGTCACTTCACTTACTTCTGTAAATGCATAGTACATTTTCTCCACACAAACCTGAATTTAGTACAAGATATTCATTATCTAGATCTACACTCAAAATAATGTATATTTGCTTTCACGGAATTTCAATACTGACACCTCCTAAATATATTAAATTGTCCTTGAACTAACCTTAACATTGGCATTCCCACTAGAACCAATGATCCTAAAGCATACGAAATGCATGAAGTTCAGAGGAAAAGAAAGTATAAAATGTTTGAAAAGTCAAAACAAATCTCAACTATTCCCTGGGAACCTACGTACTGCTGTCTTTACAGGAAAATGCATTTACTGTAAAACAAAAATATCAAAACCAAACAAAACATGCAGAAGGAAAAAAAAAAAAACTGTACTCGGATTCTCACTATGCCAGAAGAAATAAGATTGCATTTAAACTTGCTGTTCTGGAGTTAGTTTGAAAACAAGAAAACAAAGCCAACAGAACCCCCAGCCAACCAACCAACCCACCCATTAAAATAATGAAGAACCTCAACCCTACTTGTTTGGAAGCAGATCTTGGAGTTTGTGCCTTATGTTTATTAAGCCTGAGCCTGGAAGATTCTGGTAGATTCAGCCACTGCCAAGACAGTCCCTCACTCCCTCATGATGTCTAAACTTGCCACTTTTAAATGTCTTCCCTACTGCATTTCTGTCAGCTGCAAATCCCCATCAGTTATGTGACCTAACACTGAAATAAAATAATCTCCAGTCTTTTCTCTTCCTCTTTACACATTCTGGTGCATTACTGCAAGACACTGAAGTCCCTGTAGCTTCTGCAGGTAGAGGTTTATTGTCATTACTTTAATGTTTGAACATAAATTGCTTCCTTGAGCTTCCTAGTTATTCTTGTACATCTTCTCTAAATTCACTCTGCTCAGTTTCCAGAGCAAATAATTCTCTTATAAATGTATATTTATATCCAAATGACCAAAAGTGTAATCTACTTGCAGGCAGATTATACTTAAAGATCAACTCAAAGACGGCAATTTAAGTTTCTTGACTGGATATTCATCTCCATTATGTCCTCCACATTATTTTCAGAAAGCAAAACATGGATTAGTTTTGTAATAACACCATAAAGGTTGAAAAGCGAGAGCTGCAACAAAATCGTCTCACCGAGGGACTCGGAGAACAGAAGTAACATTCAGTGAATGCACTGCAAAATGAGATTGGCTATAAAGATGCAGGGCACCCCACACCTCTACAGCACTGCTCCTTGTGTCCTTCATCCTCGTGGCTTTGTGTGTGGTAGTTCTGTGGTGCAGGCTGGCACTGCACTCCCTGCTGCCCTCATGCTCTGACACGACCCAGGCTCCTAAATAGGAGTTTTTCTTCCTTTATCAAAGTCCAATACCTGATAAAAAAGTCAGACTCGCAGCTTTTCCAGTTTCTCTTGTTGTTTATTAAGTTCTTATCTCAGTTCAGCGTGCCATCCTAAACCCAGACTTAACACTCTGAAACATGTGCTGCAAAAGCCGTGAAATGGCGACTGCAGTGAGGTTTTAAAGACTTTGTTATCCAATTAACTGATACAACGTACTATATTTATAATTCTGTACCAATAACCATCACCTGTTACTAACACATTTCCTCTACCTCAAGTCTATTCTACCAATGCCTTTGTGCCACCTCCACTGCAGAACATGGAGCAAGGAGAAGAAAAGAGAACCCAGGGCAACACCCAAAATCCTCCATCTTGTCTTCTTTTACTTCCGTACTATAAAACCCGAAACTATAAATTTTCACCTCTGTGACAAACTAAACTATAATCTAATTTATGTTTTTACTACTTTTAATTCATCCATGAGTGTTGGAAGCTTTTCCCATGCGCACAGATCAAAGACTGTGTCCTCCTGGGGTCCCAGCAAGGGTCCCAGACCCTCCAGGGCAATGTGAGGGGTCTTCTGGATATCTTGGACTCCAACAGTGCTCTCCTCATGCAAGCCTGTCCCACCTTTCCTGGCTGTACCACAGACCCCTCACATCCACAGTTTGCTTTGGGCGTTGCTTAATTTTCAGTACAGTCAATCCTTTGACTCTGTAACTGATGCCTCATTTTGCCAGATATGTTTGGTTATCATTTCTCATCTGCAGTTTACTCACCCTTCATATGAGGAACGAATGAGAAAGCCGAGAGAAAACCAAATACTATTTGCATTAATTTATTAGCAGGAAGCCAATTTTTGTGCAATATTGCAACCATGTTTTTTGAATTTAACAGAACATTCCTCAAACTGAAGGCCAGCAGCAAAGTAAGTGGATTTTGGACAAATCATTTTCTGCCCTCATGAAAACAGCAGCAGGAAACAAACTCCAGTGGTCAAAATTGGATCAGAAAGATGAAAAACCATATGTGTTTCTGGTCTTTAAATTGCTACTCTACAGAGTGATAAGAGACATCATATAGAACCTTATCAGGATTTAATTTTGTAACAGAAATGAGAAAGGAACGTGCAACCCCCCTCTTACATGATCTAACATTAGATTGCAGTACACGATAAAAATATCTTAACAGGCATATACCTAAGGAAGATACCATTCCATCTCTTTTTCCTGAAGATGCTTTCTATATACAAATCCTTTTAAAAATAGCATATTTATGGTTTGCTGTGCGTGACTGTCTCCTTCAGGAGATGTTTTCTGGCACAAACCTGCTCACAGCTACCGTACCTTTTTAGTGCTTCTGTAATGATTCTTCTTAGTGCATTAGGTTTATGAATGAAGCCTGTCAAAGTATGCATGGTACATTTAACATGATTGTTGAATATCTTTGGAGTTTAATTCATAACTGTAGCCTAAAGGATCTCTACTACGAGCCAACACCACTATGTGAAAAACATGGTTTGGATGTATTTGTATTTTGTATGTGCATCTTTGCCATGTCATTCTCCATCCCCTTGCTGACTCATATCCTAAATTATATTTACTAAATCCCCCATATTCTATTCTATTTCTAAGCTCTACCGACTACAATGTGACTTCCAGATAAACTTAGATTTCCAAAGGGTTCACTGTGAGCAACTTTGTCCTTTTGATCAAGAAAGCGAGTAAATTTAAACATAAGTTTTGTACCTTTCACATTGGGCTATATTTACTACAGGGACACTATAAAGAATGTTCACAAATGATGCAGGCATGTGCAGCATCCCTGTACAGCCTCTGGGAATAGCAGAGGCAAGCAGTGCTCCAAATTTGCAAGTACTTGCTCTGCTGGGTAATGGGCAGCGTTTTAAGATGAGTGGCTGTAGGAAATGAGAGCTCCCTCCCTCAGCTTCATCTCTTTTCTGCTCTGCAGATTTTGCAGTTTCCCCTCCTAGCGTTTCTAACCTAATCTAATTCTAGGAATCTAAAATACTCCTCGCAAGAGTCAGAACGGGATTATTTACTACTGAGGCTGCACTGTACTGAACATGTGCTGCTCTCCTGTTCCAGCACTACTAGTACCAGCAGAAGGAGTAGTTTTCTATGGTCATCTCTTATTTTTGCTAGGCAAACTAAGAAAGGTTAATTATTAATAAAACACAGCAACACGTGTACTCCTGAACACACTGTGTCTATTGTTTCTTGGCTTAACAATTCTGAGTCCTGTCCATCACACTTGAAAAAAGTCCACAAAAAAACACTTATAGCATATATTCATGGCATTGCTTCCTAAAAACACCTCAGAGAAGGGTTTGGCATCTCCCCCGCCCCTCCACATCTCCTGGGATGATGAGGCAGACAGGATTCCCCACACTTATCCCCAGCATGTTTTCTGCGTCAGCCACTTCTGTGACTCTGCAAAGCATAATGTACATCTTGGGTCTGTGCCAGGAGTGCCTGGGAAGCCAGACTTTCAACCAGCTCTTCATACCACAACCAAAACCATCCAACCTTATGGAAATACACAGCTGACTATACTGTTAAATACATTTTGGCAGGAAAAGCTTCACATAAGAAAACTACAGCAAACCCTGACCTTTCCTTGGACACACTTCAAGACTTACTGCAACGTTATGTTCCAGTAATAATAGAAATTCCCCAAATGAATAAGCAAATATTTAAATTTTATAGATAGCACCCTAAGGAGAATTTTTAGTTAAACATAAATGGCATGATTACCTAATGGGCATAGCAAAATATTAGGAAAGTGAAGTGTTTGGATAAAACAGCAAAGATTAATTTTTCGTTTAATTTTTTTCTCAAATATAACATGCTTCTGGAGATCAGACTTAGTGAACATACTCGTGGTTCCAGGCCCACACAGTATTTTAATTCCATAAGGTACGTGGGAGTCTTTTTTAAATCCACATAATTTTGTGTTATTTTCTTTTTACATGTTAAGTTATTATCATCAGATGGAGGGGAAATTAAACATTCTGAATGTGTTAAAAGCCTTGGTCTTCTTGACTCCTATTACCAACTGCTAACTATTGCTAAACTCATCCATTTTTGGAACATGAACAACCTTGATAACATCAGATGAAGACAAAATAAAAATAGAGCTTTGGCAAATCCTGTGAATTGAATTCCGGTATCTCAGAACACCATGTAAAGCTCTTGATTGCCTTTGCAAATGTAACTCACTACATTAATATTGAAGCTAACTCATTTCCTAACTTCCCTAAGAGCAGCCAGAACTATAGTCATGCTGGAAATGAGAGGAACTAAATAAAATCCAGGCTATGAATATAGATCTGATTTGTTTTTTCCTGGAAAAGGTTTTGTGAAAACCTTTCCAGAAAAGGTTTTGTGAAAATTATTCCTAAATAACTTTATATCTAGTCTTCCTTTCTTTATGGATACATTATGTATTTTGTTTCCTCCTTTTTCCTTTGTCTGAGAGTGGACAATAAAAGCAATCTTCTTCATCACCTTGATTATTTGGCTTTTAGGATGACCAGAATCAAAAAACATCTTGTATGTTTGCTTTCTCCATCCAGTCCTTATTTTGACATACAGTCCTGTACAGAGCATTTGGCTTTTATCACTCCTCAGACGTGTAGTAGTAAAGATGCTTAATGAACAACAAGCCCAGTTTTTGCTTGTCTGCGTCACATTTACATGACATGGCCGTGCATCTGGGGCCTCAGAAAAGGTCCCTGGAGCACAGCAGGGGAAATTCTGGCCTGTCTTGACCCTGCATTTCTCAGAGAACATTTTGACACACACAGCATGGCCCCTATTTTTTACAATCCCTGTGGCAGCATTCAGTGCTCTGCATAGACCTGCAGTGGGATGATGTGATTACTCCACACACCACAAAGCCCAAAGCCAAACAGCTCCACAAACACGGCTGTTGGAGCTCAAGCACCCTCTCCTCCAGGTATTCCAGCTCCTGTCCTCAAGTCTCTGCCACAAGCTCAAGAGGATCCTCTGATGAGGCGAGAGCACGGGCACTCTGTGCCATCACACCAAGGTGTGCAATGCCATGGGAGTGACGTTGTGAGAAAGCAGGTTATTACATGTGCAGGACCACTTTTCCCCCTTTCACGGGCAGAGAGTTACCTGAGACCAGGCAAACCAACTGGGAAGGCTGCTGTATTTGTGTTTGCAGCCCTTGCTGGGTGGTGAGAGAAGCAACATCCCTGAGAGGAATCGTGCTGAGACAGTGACACAGGTTCCAGCAAGTGAACAACACAACAAGTCCATCATGCAACCAAGGCAGTCTGTCCTGCTCTTCCAGGCCCAGCTGAAAAGCCATACACAGATGCCTGGGCTGCCCTTGGGTCCCAGCTGGCTCTTCTGTGGCTCTCAGAGCCTGGCAGCAGGCACAGGACATCTCAGCCCACCAAAGCTCCTCAGCTGCCTTCTAAAATATAAGCACGTTAAAAACAGCAAACATCAGGACCATCAGTAACGACATCAGGGGAGGCAGATGTACATTTATAAGCTGAGGAGAGTAATTTATGCGGATGAGGTACAATAAAAACAGCTCTGGTATGTGTTATGTGAAGTCCTTTACTGTCCAAAATCCTAACAGGTCTAGAAAATCACACACGTGGTGTCCACTGAGGGACCATCACCCAGATGTGGTGCTTTACGGGGTGAAGCTGTAGCCACAATCCACGATTTATGGTGGAAGAACACAAAGCAAAATTGTACTTTTCACTGCTGTGGAAAACGAGGCAGAGATCCCAAGATGCATTTGTAATCCTTTCTGTGATTATTTTTGATGCTCTGTCTTCTCTCCACAGGTTAGGGATGTACTGAAGGCATTCTGCTGGTGGAGGGAGCTTTGCAATTGCTGTGTATGGCAGCTGAGGGCACAGCCAGTGCAGGACAGAGCCGTGGTGGTTGGGGCTGCATGTGGAGAACATTCAGGAACAGTACTGGCAAGTGCACAAGGGACATCCATGGTGACAACAGGCCCAGCACATGGTTACGCTCCATACGTGCTGTAGAGGGCCAGGTCTGGGTACAGCTGGGAAATGCCACTGATCCTCAGGAGCTCAGATCAAAGGATATGCAAGAGCTCTGTAAGCTAAAAAAAAGTGACAGGAAGGGGCTGTTTTAACAACCAAAGATGCATCTGAATTCCAATCAGATGTAACACCAGCTCTTGACCAGCAGTAGTTATGGTTTTCCCGTCTTTAAACTTTTTTAACGTGTTCCTTTATCAATGCTGATCTTGTACCTTGTGAGCAGTCCCTTAGAAAAGAGTTGTTCAGTCTGGCTGTAAGTTAGTGAAAATACCACCAGAAATTAAATTCATACCTCAAATTTATGGGTTTCTAAAAACATAATTGTTTTCTGATCAATGCCTTTGGGTACTTTACTATTTGCTTTTAGTTGGTTGAGACTCTATAAGTCTTTTTGCTACAAGGTGAGAAGAGATAGCAAATATTTTTAAAAAGCGTGGAATACTTTAAACAGCAAGAACCACCAAAGACCCTGAATTAATTCAATTTCAGATTTAAAAAAAGGCCTTGAATGTCAGGTGATCTCATTGCAGTCATAAATATCTGGAAGTTGTGTAACTATTTAATGCTTTCCTCTGTTCGTGAGCCTCGTAGAACAGAAGCACATTCTCCAGAGAGCATTGGCTTACTGTGTACCTAAAGAAATTTAGCTACAGTTCAGTTATGGTAAATATGTTTCATTCCCCCTAGGAGTGGGCAGGTGAAAGTGCTTAAGTTCAAATAGAAGTTCGATTGACAGTTGTAAAGTTATTTAACCCCTAATTATAGCGAGGTCCTTGCACAGCTTTGCAGGAGCTTGTCCTCACAACCAGTGTAGCAAACAAAGCATATAAAGTATGTACATTTATTTGTGTTATGGATTTAAAATTCTTTTTCAGTAAACAATCTCTATCAGTAAACAATCACCTTCCATTCAGTAGCCATGTATTCTCTGAAGTTCTTTGAATAATATTTAAAGCCTAATGTAACCAATATGCAGCATTTATTGATGTCCTGTATCACCATCCAAAGCATAAAGTGCAACTCAGCAACAAAAGACATCTTTCCACTGAATTTGGTAAACATGTAGTGTTTTGGCTACAGCCTTTACTTTCCCTCTACCAATTTAATTTTACCGTAATTTTGACGAAGTTCCCAGTTCTGAGTGGTTTTGTTGTTTTGGGTGGCTCTGTCCTATGAGGTCTAACAGAAACCCATTTGTTCCCATTTCTTTTAAAACTCCACAACATGTTGAATAGTTCACGAGGAATAGTTTTGCTGTTGCTTGTTTTGCCTTCCACCACACAGCAACTTAGTGATCCATAAAGATGTCGAGACCACACGTTTCAAAAGGACACTCACATCCTTAAATGGTCACCACTGAGTGGCCCTAATGAAGTCAGTGAGATCACCAGCCTACATCCACTGACGTAAATAAGCCTTAAAACTTCAAAAAGGAGTTTGCTGAAACCGAGATATATGAATGCAAATCTATTGATAATAAACAGAATCAGAAACTGGAGAGCTGAATGTCTTTGCTGACTGCTTTAAAATCCAGATTAAATCAGAGGTTGTCTAAGAACAGGGCTACCTGCTTCATTGACAGAGTGTGGTACATCAGAAAGCAATTAAATCAGAGGCCTTAGCATTTATTTTGGTTTAAACTGCAGTCAGTACCAGCCATTGACCAATAACAGTATTCAAACAGCAGGCAAGCAGTGTCACTTGGGCAAGAAAAATGAAGCAGCAAAGATTAGGAAATACACTGTAGTGGGCAGACAGCTAAACACAGGCATCAGTTATTTAGGGATTCAGTCGTGCCTGCTGCCCACAAGAACAGAAATGAGCTCTCTGCTGACAATAACACAGCAATCTTCCCTGAAGATTTCAGCTTAACTACTACAGCATTCCTCCAAGCCTTTACAACAAGGACCGATCCGTGGCTCTGGAACAGAGCATCCAGCAGCCCCACATCTCTCTAACAAGAGAGTTTAGATGTGAAAAGCTCCATTCAAGCAGTTGACAAGCTTGAAAGCACCATCCTTGCTCTTCAGTCTCCTTCCAGTTCATATATTCTTGCAGGCCACACACAATGACATATTATTTCTTATGGTGTGTGCTGGCATCCTACAAACCCACAAAAAGCCTCTTGCTCAAGCACTTTGCAACGTGTTTGTTACCTCCTCCTCCTGCTCCTGGAGTTAATCAGGACTACAGCAGGTTTATGCAAGAAGGGAGCCTCCATTAAGCTCAGAAACATAGAGGTGCACACATATATATTTTATTCATATACGAGAGATATATAGATACCTATATCGATTGCAGAACTTTCACCTTCAGGGAATGCATAAAATATTAATACTTTTATAATGTATCGTTGGATAGCAATGTATAATTTTATAAAGGATCTTATTATCATTATCATACTAATAAGTTATAGAGAAGAAAATCTGAGACATATAAAAAGCATAATCATTCACTCTTATGGATGAGATTTTGTTTCATACCACACAAGAGAAGTTAATACATGGACCCATGCAAACATAGGCAGGAAAAGAGCAAAGCCCTCTTGATTGGCACAGGGATAAGCTGCTGCTCAAGGAACTCCCTGCTCATGCTGGTAATTTCCTCTGCCATGCTCCCCGTGATTGATTTTCACGAGTAGGAGTAAAACAGTATCATGCAAGCTGGGACACTGCCTAGGAAATAAATCTTTGACAAAATGAGTCAAACAACAATATCATCAGGACCATGATACAGTTTAGGTTGCCCTGCCAAAGAGCAGGAGAATCTACTCAGGAAGGACACACTTAAAGAGAAGCAGTTACTGTTGACAGAATGTGCTTCTGATGGCAAATAGTGCCAGGCTGAGAGTGCAGGTGCAGCCTTAATGACATAAGTTAATGCCGGCTCAACTTAAACCCCACAAGGTTCCTGAACAATGGCTCTGAGCGACAGAAGTCTTCTTTATACACTATTGAAAACCAATGAAAGGGAAAAGGAAAGGCAAATAGGTTACAAACACATTTGAAAGGAAATTTAATGGGTGAAATTCACTGTTCCTTTTCCTTTCACCACTTCTTGACAGTTCATTGTTTGCGTCTTGCTCAGGGCTACCTTTTGCCTACTGGTAAATGGCCCTGGTCTTTTACACCCTCTGAAGAAGCTGTTTTTAGCTATCACTTGTTATTTGAATGAAGAACCTTTTTAGTTACCAGAAGGCTATTTTTCATTTAAAATTAAAGCGGCTGGCTAGTCAGTATTTAGAAGTAGCAGAACAACTTTACCTGTGAAGAGTAAGGTGTTCTAATTTCTTCCGTGGTGCACTCTTAGTTTTGACTAAGCAGTGATAACTTGCACTGCTCTCCTGCAGAGCACTTCTAAACAAAGAAAACTCTTCCAGGATCATCTCCTGATGTTCAAGTATAGCAAGTTTGCTAATAGTAAATAGTTAGACTTAATGGAGAATGGACTAAAAGTGACACTTGGTTCACAGCTCTCAGTGTTATTGCAATAATTGTCATTGCAATTAGAGTTATAAATACATTTGCAAGCAAACATGTTCCTACAGGTCACATTTGTGAAACACAGTGCTTAACACAACATATAAAGAAAGCTAAAAATCCAAACCAGTCTGCCATGTACCTAAAAAGTCATACAACACTAATGCTCAAATAGACAATTTCACCCACTTTTCCTTTACATCCTGTTAATGTAATTCCTTGCTCTGCTACTTCTATTTCCCTATTTCACAGCATCTGTATTTTCATACCCTGCTGGTTCACCCGTTGCACAAGTGATTAACTAAATCTGCATCACGAAGCTTATATACCAGAGGGGCAGAACAGAGACAGCCAAAGGGGCAAATGTGCATCTCAGCCCCAATTTCATACACTCTGGGTGAAATTACTGGAGTAGAGAAACTTCTGTCTATTGCTAGAGTAGAGAAATTCTGTCTGATGGGAAGGTGAGAAACAAGTGGGGGGAAAAGGATGTAAAATGCTTTTTTTTGGTTTTGTTGCTTATCCAGGCGAACACTTGAAAAAGCAGCAGCTGTAAAAGCCAGAGCCATACACACAATATTTCCAGGCAATTCATTCTTGAATCTTCCTTCATTCTTTTCCAGTAACTTCACAGAAAAATTCATACACATTCAGAATGAATAATCCAAAGTTACAAATAAGGTATGGAGTCAGATGACACGGAGGGGGTTGGGAGAATTAGTGCCACATAGAGGAGCTGCAAAAGCACTCCAAGCAATCATGACTTGGAAACCTCAACTCAAATCTTTCTCTTCCTTTCAATGTAAAAAAACCTAGTGAAACACAGACCTCTTTCACTGACAGACTTGCAGCCCTTCCCTTGAGCAGAGAGACCTGACCAAGGCTTACACAGCATGGCAGAGGTGTGGGACACTGAAAGCTGCTGTACAGATCCATGTACAGGAACCTTGTGTGTAGTTCTCGGGACCAACCAGTGACTTGGATCAGCACAGGTAGTTTTTGTCTCTCTTGACAAGACAAGATTGGAAGGCTGAGACTAAACTCTTCAACTCCTAGTGAAACTCTTCAGCTCATAGTGTCCCAAGCCCATAGAGCGCTTAAGCCACTACCTGACTGACAGACGGGCAAATTTTGTGAAACCCACTTTTCTCCTCACAGGATGATATTTTACTGTAGTTACTCTTTGTATCTGTATTTTCTCCATCTGATCAGGGCTGTCTTTGCTAGTACAGGCAACCTGTCTTTGATTTCCAATAGAATAACATTCAGTAATAACTTACAAAGCAAGGCTTGTAAGGTGATTGATTTGACTGTACAACTCTAACATCAGAAGTTACAACAATTTCCTCTTTCTATTCCCTTTCGTCCCACTACATTAGTCCAGATTTACGTGTTTTATAGGAGATTCACCTGCAGAATTATCAGGGAAGAGAGAGAAATTCTCAGGAGACAGTGTTCTCCAACATCTGAGACTTGCTATTACCCAATCTCTGAGATCTTATTTCTACTGCTCTCACAGCTACCCTACATTATACAGGAAATATCCCTTGATTTTTTCACTCTTTGGTTGCCCAAAGAAGACCTGAAGTAATGCAGATGCACACAGTAACTACAACCTGGGAGTGCTGCCCTGCTGCAAAGCATTTCAGCATTCCAACCAAATGAAAAATACCGGGCTTTTTAGTAATGATCAATAGCTTTTACATTGAAAGCACATATAGTATATTTTGTGTTGAATGTAACAGTTTTTCCTTCTGCTCAGTGACTAGATCTTAGCAAATCATCTGTAAACCTCTACAGCCAGCAGATGCAAGGAGCTTTCTCTCCCATTGAGCTGTATCTGAGGGCCATGAAAGTACAACCTGTTCTCCTCCTGTCTCTCACAAATCATGGAAATAAAGTGGTACCAGCTGCCTCGGAACAAATAACAACAGCATCCATTTTTCTTCAGACAAACGTAACTTGTACACCACTAATAGTGTTTTCCTGCTTTTTTAATGCTATTGTCATCTCCCTGCACAAAAGACTCTCAAATATGGGATGGGTAGTGTAGGACTGAAGAAATATCCATCACCACTTACCAGGGATAAGGCACTAAGGAGAAGAGACTGAGCGAAAGCATCATAAATGAAGCTACGCTTGTGTTAAGGAAAAAAAACCAACCAACCAACTGAAATCCCTTCTGAGTTCAAATCCTCCCCATCCCAAGGGTTTCGTCTGCCACATATGCCCACACACACCCTCAGAAGCCAAAGTTTTATGCTTTCCCCCCTCTGCCACTGCTTTCTGGATTAAAGTCAGCACCATCCCAGCAGCTCCCCACAGCCACTCCATCTCCAGGACAGGCAGCAGCCAGCACCTGGCATTGCATTCTGCAGTTCTTAGCACAGCTCGAGAATAAAAGGGGAAGAATGAATCAGCTATTTTAGAGTTACAGTCTATCTTGGTCATTAGCAGAATAAAACTACAGGAGCCAGTGTTGATTAATGCATCCCTTTTTTTTCTACTTCTCAGTTAAGCTTACAAAGGTTTGTCTGTCAACTCCTGTTCTTTCAAATCCCACCATACATGGGGTTACTATGATACAATTATCAAAATGCAATTCAAAAAGATGTTTTCCTGCTCTTCAACATCAACTGTATTTGTAGAGGACACTATAGCTCAGGGAAGAGGGAAAATAACAATAAATCTGCAACAGCAAGGCCAGCAAATATCAGCATTCTCATAAACACTAACGGTTTTATTTTCCCCACTAAGGATGAGATGAAGTTGCACTGTAGATATTCAAAGCAGCTTGAAGAGAAGGGGAGTAAAATATTTCTTCTCTCTCTCAAAGACAAAAGATGCCTCTGATTTTAGGGGATCAGAGTGGGTTGCAGCACAACTGCTGTTCACCCAGTCCCAGCCCTGAAGTGGAAAGCATTTATTTCCCTTCCAGCTACATCACCTGGGAGCTGGAAGCGTGTTACACGCTGTGACCTCTCCTTGTTTTTTTCCAGGCACCACTGAGCCTGGTGGCAGAGGGGATTAAGCTCTGAGCTCCACTGGCTCCAACTGTGTCATCGAGATGACTCATTCTGAGGGAGAGCTGTGGGTTTGGGTGACTCACATGATGGCTAGTTTGGAGCTTAAGCCCTGTGGTTCAATCCTTAGCCTGCAATCCCTTCAATAATCTTTTAATATGAAGTTTAGTTCATATACAGGGCCAGCAGAGCTCCGTTCACTAAAATTAATTGGAAATGGATTGTGAAAAGTCACTTACATTAATCACCATGAACAGTAAAAAGAAAGTATACTTCTTCAGATGTTTTTTTTTCATTTTATCTTTCTAAAGCATACCAGAAAGCCTGCTAACCAAAGTCAATGTGCAGTCAGAACCAGGAAAGGCTTTCCAGAAGCCTTTGTAAGTACACAGCACCCCTGCATCAGCAGAGATAACAAACTTCTCCATTTAGGCTCAGGCAGAAAACAGCCCTTCATGCAACGTGTCACCCTCATCATCCACCCCAGCCCTGCCTTCTTCCCTCCTGGAGACACAGCTGGATGGCTCATCAAATGTGTGGAATATGACATTTTAATTATAGATCACCTGCAGGTAGAGCACGAGAGACCTCTCTGAAGAGTAAGGAAGAAAAATTAAAGGAAAAAGTTAGGCTGGTTGCACTTTTCTGTCTCCTCAGATGACATGGTGAGAAACAGGAACAGAGAGCAGACTGGATGACAGGCCAATTAAAGTTGTTCCTTTGCCTGGGGTGGTGCTGGCACCAAGCCCAGATCTCATTCTCCTGGCATCTCCTTTGTGTCCTGTGGCATCTTCCATCCACGGAAGAGCATTTCTTGCACTGCCACCGAGCCAGTCTGGGCTTCCAGCTGGCACACATGGTCCAAAGTTTGGCATTTGCTTCAGCACCTTGCTGGACTCCGCACTGTCCTCCACCATGACAAACAGAATTATTTTGGTGCAAAGGAACCAGCTCAAAAAGTGCATGTCAGAGCTGATCCCAAGGCAATCCACAATGCACCAGTGGAGCTGGTAAGAGTTTGGAGCTTTCCATGGCCCCAGCCGACCTTACACAGAACTGTTGTCCATCCCCAAGGGCTGTGGGACCATATCAGATTAAAAGTTTGAGGTTTGCAATCGATCCTTTCTACCTACTCTTAGTTAAATTGGCGTTACCTTGTTATTTAAATTCATATGTTTTCTGATATTACCAGTAAATGGTTTCATTCTTTGCATGACAGTTATTTCACTTCTGAATTGCTCCCGATCAGTCGGCTTAATTCCATCAATAACAACCTAATAAATGAACTTTAATCTTGCAGTAATGGATACTAATGGCAGCTTACTCTGGAATAGCCTTTAATTAAAACAATTTAGCCTCAGTACTGGTCACAGCTGAATGACAGTCTGCACCACTGAGGTTTTGCACTTGAAGTCCTGTAGCCCAAGCCTTCAGAGCAGGTCATGTAAGTGGAAAGAAATTGTATTTGTGGGCTGAAGTGGCAAACTACTCCCAGAGGTTCCTGAAAGATTTCTTTAACCCTCAGCAGTGAAAGTGCTCCACAGTTGTTTGTTTGGTTTTTTTTAATATAGACACCTTGTTTTAAACAATAGTGAGGCTTTTTTCAGTGAAGTTTGGGGATCAGAAAACAAAATAGTTCTCTGTCACAGACATCAGTACAGATGTAAGAAAGACTGCAAGGGAAAAAAGTGTCTTTGTTCCTTGAATATTCCCCTGGGTTTCACCCATTCCTCAAAAGAGGTGGTGTTTTCAAACAGGGCTGATTTCAAACAGACTCAAGAATTAAACATTTCTCTTTTTTTCCAGCCCTTTCTCAAGAATTCTCCATGTAACAATGTCACAGTTTATCATTGTTCTTTTTTAGGTCCGAGGTTTTTTTGGTCCTCCACTTTCAAAGTGATTAATTTCTCTTTCTCTAGGACCCATTTTAAGCATCTTTAATGAATATGACAGGGAAAACGAAGAGTGCAGATTGTCATGGTGGTCTGGGCAGCCTTCAGCAGCCCAAGCAAGGGAGAGTTCTGAGGTAACTCAAACACTGCCAGCACAAATGCTCCACAAGCCTGGGAGAAGACAGATGCTTCCACTTTAGTGCTGTCTTCTGTAAATGAGGTTTGTCATTAAATCCAGGAAGAAAACAAGGACTGGTACAATGTAAAAGAGAAAAAAAAAAGAAAAGACATGGAGTATTTTAGGGAAAGCAATTACAAAGAAAGTAGAGTTGCTGTAGATGTAAAGTCTCAGGCTAAGGTAAAACTACAGTCAGACTTCAGATGATGTAGAGAAAAACTTAAATGCTTTCATCAAAGATGCATGTACCCAAATTTTCTCCACTGCTGCCATATTTAACCAATGATAAGTGATCAGACTCTAAAATATTTAATCAATTAACTTCTCTGAAGCATTTCCTAGCCAGAGAAAAGCAACACTGAGCTGTAATAACAGCTATCATATTTTTTAACTGATAAATTGAATTAATTACTGTAGACATATAAATTTCATAACGTAAGATAAGCACAGAAATGTTCACATCCAGTTATTTCTATCACCAAAGGGAGTGCTAAATTTTTCAAGTCAATATTCCCATGGCAACTTCGTTACTGCCGACAATGAATATGAGACAATGACACACATCGAGTGTGTAAGATATGAGGGAGAAAGTGAGTATCTAAATGCTTGCAAATTTTTATTTCAGAGAATTTCAGAAAATAACAAATGTATCTGTACAGTGAACAAAATGTGCGTTGTGTGATGGGAACCCCTTTGCATCCATTGACATCCTGGAAAAGGTTACTCGGAGGTTATGGAATAATCACCTTGAGTAGATTTCTAAATTGGAGAAGACAGCCATCTATCTGGCAAGGCCCAGGAGCAGGATAATCTCACAGGACTCCAGCATCCAGCCTAGTGCACTGGGTTTCTGTGGCCAGGTTTTTGGTAGCGGGGGGCCTATGGGGGAGGCTTCTTCGAGAAGCTGCTGGAAACTTCTCCGTTTCCAGCAGAGCCAGAGCCAGCAGCTCCAGGCTGGACCCACCGCTGGCCAAGGCTGGGACAATCAGGAGGAATAGTCACATGATAACATATTTAGGAAGGGAAAAATAAAAGTAGGGGGCAGATGAAGACGGCCACTAGATAAGAGGGGGGTGAGAAGTTGTGATTAACAACAACGTAGGCACCAAGGTCAGTGCAGAAGGAGGGGGAGGAGATGCTCCAGGCACCGGAGCAGGGCCCCTGCAGCCCGCGGTGAGGACCATGGTGACACAGGCTGTGTCCCTGCAGCCCAGGGGGGACCACAGGGGAGCAGAAAATCCACCTGCAGCCCGTGGAGGAGCCCACGGTGGAGCAGGATTTCCTGGGAGGATCTGTGGCCCGTGGAAACCCACGCTGGAGCAGCCTGTGCCTGAAGGACTGCACCCTATGGAAAGGTGACCTACGTGGCAGCAGCACTTGAAGAGCTGTTGTCTGTGGGATGGACCTACAAAGCAGTTTTGTGTAAGACTGTTTTTCATGGGGGAGACCCCACGGGAAGCAGGGGAAGGATCCTTTCTCTGAACAGCAGCAGAAACAACATCTGACCGTAACCCCCTCACTCCTGCCTTCCCAGGTCTCTGGGGGGAAAGAGGGAGATCTCTGAAAGAGGGAGGGATGGGGGGGAAAAGGTGTCTGTAAGATCTATCAAACTTCTCACTCTTAAGCTCTGATCTTGATAATAATAAATTCTTAATATTCCAAGTTGGAGCCTCTTTTGCCTGTGAAATAATTGATAAGGTCCTTATCACAAAACTTGTGAAACCCTTTAGTTTTTTTCTCTCCTCCGTCTGTTTGCAGGGAGGGCAGTGAGAGAGTGTGGCTGTGTGTGTGTCCTTGGCATTTAGCCAGAGTCAAACCACTACACTTAGAAAATGCATCTCCTCAATTTTAGAGTGTGAAATTACTTGAGCCTCTTGCCCTCTTGTTATTCCCACTGACAGAGTCCTACCTGTGCCTATAGACTTTGGAGATGGAAAAATAAAACCAGGAGTAACTGGATGCATTACACAACCTTATTCTTCACATGGATGTTTTATGGATCTAAAAAAACTTGCAAGAAAAGTTTTAGGAAATTTTATAAAACAATGATTTATATTATTCATAAGCATTTTCAGACCTTTTTTGTTGGTCTAATATTTCTCTATCTCCCATTTTTTTTACTCCAAGACATTGCCAAGCAGTCAGCAGCTGTCTTCTGTGTTAGGAAAACTCTTTTGATCTTTTGCCTGATAACCAAATTAACTTTCTCTTTCCCACATTACTATAAGTCCATTTCCCCAGAGACTCAAACATAATTACCTCATGTTGCAAACTCGAGATATTTCAGCAACAAAATCATTAAGTCAATTCATTGTCTGGGGATAGATGCATGTGCCTACTGAAAAAAATTTTATTTAATTTTTTATATGTAGGAAAGATGACAAAACTTGCAGCATTCATTCCCTGTCTCAAGGTATCTGCTTGTGTCTCTATAGACAGCAGGCAATTTTTTCAGCAGTGAAAGCAGTTTATTTTTATTATTAAAGAACAACAACAAGAAAGTAGTAGAATAAATGCAGCTAAATCCTTGATCAGGTTTATTAGAAAATGAGAATTGTCTCTGAAATTTTGGAAAGATTTACATAACATGTTGTAACAGCCTTCCACAATTCTGACTGAAGAGACAAATCCACACATGATGCAGAAAAAAAGGTGGTAGAAGCCATACAGCATAAACTGAACCCAAATGATGATCATTTCTTCTTTGAGTGGAGTGGAAGTGGAGAAATAAAATTTCCGTCTGATGTGGTTCGTGTGGTGAGGAACTGCAGTCCACACAGACACACAGTGCTCCTGCACCAATACCACAGAAATTAAATGACACTTTGGCTTCATCCTGTTCGTGCAAATCTGCCATCAACAGAGCTACACCAACATCTGGGACCACCAGGCTTCTGTCATTATCTTTTCACACAAGGGAAAACAAAGTCAAGGAGCCCGAGATTTCTACATCACCTTATGAACTGCATCATAAGGACACGTGGCTTGTAGTACCCTTACAGTCACAAAGCAATCAGGAGGCAGGTACTCAATTCTTAGCCTCATTTCCCAGATTTGAGGATGCTAGTCAAGGTCTGTGGGGCACTTTGGAGTCAGTTCTCCAAGTAGCAGCTGAAGCAGAGGAGAGGCACTGTAGTTTATTGAATATTAACGTCACAAAAATTAAACAGAGAGCAGAGACACAGCAGATTCCCAGCACAAAGCAGCTTTACATGCACAGGTCTGAAAATGTAACCCAATCCAAGCCCCACCTCTGCTCCAGAGCAGCAGCCTGGAGACCAGAGCCCCTTCTTAGCATCTGTCCCTTCAGAAGGGGACAGGGCTTTTTTCCAAAAGACTTTGGTTCCTCTGGCTCTGTGATGTTGGTGCTGAGAACATGAGGATTTTACTGAAGTATTTCCTTCTCTTCCACTTGAGAAAGTAGGATGAATGCTCAGGATAGACTGCTAAGAGCTACAGCTGCTGTGTCTGGAGCACTTTTTACATCCAGTAAAAAGACTGCTGGCTGTTGTTGCTTTGCCAGGCATCTTTGGTACAGTACTGAGCACTTCCCAGCTTCTTCCTCTGTCAGATTCAGGGGAGGAGGAAATCCAGCATCAACTTATACTGACGCAAATTCAATTGCACTTGTAATAATAGCTGTCATCCCTATCACTTTCCCTGCAAATGTTTTCTGGGTATCCTTCTCCTTTTCTCTTGCACTGAAAAAGAATTATATTGTACTTCTTTTCTCATAGTTTATTCAGTGTTTTGAATCGTGGTATAAAGGGAAAGTTACATTATGCACCATTGTCATTGTGATAATGGGAGTAGTTCCAACAATGGGAAGCTTCCCTGTGATGGTTTTATATTAATGCTCTAGTCAACAAAGGGAGTCATTCTTTTTTGTGAAATATTCCATTCAATAACTTTATGAAACTTCACACTCCTGATGAAAACCTGGCCAAATAATTTTTTATACTAAAAATATCCCAAACAATTACTACTACTCTACACAGGTATTAATTCCCCTTTCCCAAAAACATTAAGTGCCTTTTATTTGTTCACCTTCCCCACACCCTACAGAGTTAAAGGTCATTGCATTTCCTGGTGTGAGAGATCTCCTTTGGAGTATCCCAGCACCTTAGGAAATTCAAATTTTCGCCAGGGAAAGTTTCCCATTTATCTGTAATATTGCACTCCATAGAGACTCTAAGTAGCTTGTACTTTAAAAGTAGGGTGCTTTTCAATCCCTCTCCTCCCCGAGTTGCCCTCCCCACGTTACTTACTGACCAGCCAGCTCTGCACACCTTGCAGCCTCTCAGCTGCCTGTTCAGCTACTGGCAGGGTAAAGCACCCTGCACAGCACCCAATATTGTAATTCCACAGTTTTTTTGGCAATGGATCTGTGAGACGGTGTTGTCCAGAACTCCCCTGTCTTTAACAACGAGCAGGGTGGATTTTTAGCAGGGGACAGAGTACAGAAGGGTTGCAGCAATGTAAGAGTAACAATTCCCCTCTCCCAGTCACATGCTCACAAACTTTTTCCTACACCCATGTAAAAATCACTGACTGGGTTTTTTTGTAAATATTTTGCTGTTTTGCTTCCCATGGCTTGGAGACATGGATCCAGAATGGTGTGCACCATGCACGTCTCCAGGGCCTTCCATAATCAAAAATTCCCACCGCTGAGGTGAGCAGAAACAGGGAAAAACACTCTTGGAGATGACAGTTCCAATGTTATGATGCCAACAGAGCAACAGCAGGTTTCACATTATCCATAATGACAGAATTTGCAATGTTTTTCAGAATTCTACTGTAATTTCAATGCTTGCTCTGCTGCACCAGAGCCCACAGTTTCTGATACCAACAGAAGAGGGTGTCTATCCTCTGTGCTTTGCAAAAATCAGCAAAACAGAGAGTGATCATCTCAATTGCCTTATTTCTTTATCATATAGTTTTGGTGAAGAAGAAAATTTTAAAGGCAGAAGGCAATCACACCATATAGACAGACACATCTTGCCTATTTTTGCATTGAGTAACCTTTTAGGTGCAGGACTTAAATGGGTCAAATTAGAATTAAAGTATCTTATTTGTAACAATGATTTTACTAATAACTTCCAAGATTACTTTAATCACTTTGACATCCTCTATAATAGACTTCAGACTTCTTGTATTTATATATTTATCTGGTTTTGAACTTAGGCAGACCTTCTTATTGAGAAAAATCCTTCAGTTTGATGCCTTCTACATTCCTACTTAAAAAAAAAATCTACACCATCTTTAACATTTAGATTATCTACACTGTAAAATAAAAATTCAAATTACCGTCACAAAATCTAATGGGATCACATCGTTTAAATTCATTGAAAAACTAAGGTCATACCACTCAGCCAATAAAGGTTTAAAGTGGGAACATTAAAAGAAATAAACCAGAAAGAAAATGAGCAGTAAAACATTCTGAGGAGAAACATGAATTGTTTTCTTTTTCCTTACTCAGAGGATATGGAAGTAGGACAAATGGGAAAGGTGCTCAGCATGGGAATAACTCCAGGAAATGCCTATTGGCTTCATCAGAAGGGAATTATAGTAGTGTGGAATGGAAAAAACCCACTTCTTCTATAAGTAAGAGCTGCCTTTATGTCACAGCTTCCGAAGACAAAGAAAAAAAAACAGAAGAGGAAAAAGGAAGACAAGGAAAAAGACTGTCCTCCCACTGAGACAACAGTCCCTTCTAAACAACTCAGTCAAGGACAACACCTCCTTCCAAACTTTTCATGGACATATCCTGATTTTGCCCTCTGCCACAAGCGATACCATCAGTTCTGGTGAATGCATTAAATGCTCAGGCTGTGTGCACCCACCCCAGTCTCTGCACTAGGAGCTCCTGAACACCTCTGGAACATCCCTTCTGCAGCAGCCTGGGAGATCTGTCCCATCCCTGCCTGTCCAAGCCCAGCATCCCCCAAGTGCTCAAGGTCAGGAGCTCAAGGACTGCACTCGATACTCGCGTTTTAATACCAGGGAGGAGAGCACGAGGTCTCCCCAGGCACTACTCCAATTCAAAGCTGTCAGTTCTCTGCCAGCACTTACAGCAAAGAGTAGTGTCACGTTGCTTGTAAATGATGAAGGATTGCCTAATTCTTCCCTGGTTTGTTCACATACATCTGCAGAATGCAATATGTGGGTGACAAGTGACAAAGAATCAAATTGGTTTAAAGTAATAGTTCATCCTGCAGGAAGCAGAGCTTCACCTGCCTGTCTTGGGGGCTAAAAGAATATGCTCCAGAGAGCAGAAATAAATTAGAATTGTCAATATCCTGGTAGAAAAGAGGTTCAACAGAAATAATAATTTCAGACTTTCCTTACCTTAGAAACAATAGTCACGTCCCTGTCCCAGATAGTTACAATTCTTTACAAAGAATTACTAAGGGCTCATTCCATTTTAAACATATTTTATTAATGAGTTATTCCACTGAACAACTTGATATTATCTCCTCCTTCCTGTGCTTTCAACAGAAGAGCTAGCAAGCTACTTTGCAAAGCAACCTCAGTCAATATACTTCCAAGGGGTTTTTAATGTGTCATGTCAGGTGATAAATATCTCTGTCTCTACTAAGCCAGAAAAGAAGCCAGATACTTCAAGGAGACTGCTTTGAAAAATAAATGACAACACATCAATTATACCTAAATAGAAGAACACAGTTACGCAGGTAGAGCAGATTGTTTTCAAGATAGAACACTAAAAAGTGCCAAACTTTTATTTTCTGGGAAAAAATAAAGCTTTCTCAGTTCCTGGTTATGTTGGGTCATTTTTTAGATGTAAAGCATTTTATCTAATGTGGTGGGGACTGTAAACTAACATAATGAATTGAATTCTTCAGATGGCAATATCATTTTTCTTATTCACAAAATAACCTATAAAGGCATTAGCAAATCAAGAACACTAGGAAAAAAAATCTTAGTAGCTGGATTACATCTGTGTAATGTAACAGTAAAATTGATGGAGTTTTGTATTTTCCACACAGTCTGCATGGTCTTGTACAATAATGAATTCTTGGGATACTCTGATTAATGCATGAATATAGCTGAGGAAATGACCAAAATAATTTTAAAGGAGAATGCAGAGAAAGGGAGGAGAGCATTCATTCGAGTTTAAAAATGAATTTATCTTGAGCCATGTTCATTTCCCACATTAATTTTCTTGGGTCACATTACAATCAACCCTCAAAAAGTATATATTAATTTTGAGTGCAAGAAACCTGATCAGTGTCAGGAATTATGTTTAACAATAATATATGTACAATCTAAACTCCCAAACCAGTGCACTTAGGGCAGGACAAAGCTAAACCTGTCAACCAGCTTGAACACATTCCTACTCTTATCCCCATCAGGGTTTCGTGTTGCCCTTTTGGCTTCAGCAGGAGTTGAGTTGTTACTGGTTTCTCCATAATAATTGAGCTGAACTATAAGTTTAAAGCTGGATCATTATTCCTTCAGCTCTCCAGTAATGACCCACATCTGCTTATCACTGTCAGAATCCGCAGAATACACCCCAGGTAAAAACCATGTGGGCTGTTCATCCTGGCTTTTAATGTGACTTTTCTTGATTGTTCTGTTTCAGCACATCACTGGCTGCCTAATTGCATTACTAAGGCTTTCAATAACCACAGCATCACCAAATGAAATAAGGCATTTCTTGAAAACACATTTCATAATTTATAATAAATTGACTTGGGGAAAATTCTTTAGTTCTATTGACTTCGCAAGGCTCATCTCCTGACTTCTCTTTTTTCTGTAATACCCAACACCTTGTTTGCTTTCAAACTATTAGTTGTGTGTTCTGCAGATAAATTATAAGGCTTGGAATGCCAGTAGCCTGGTCTTATCCAGATTATATCAAGAGCAGTCTGAAAATGTGCACACATTTTCATTAAAAAGTTTGCATGCTCGTTTAAGAAATTAGTTGTACTAATTAAATCGATATTTTACTGATCCTTCCCCACAGACTTCCTATTCTTATCCAAGCATTCCCACCATGCTGTCAGTGCTGGTTTTCTGCTCTAGTTACAGGCTGCACTGGATGGATCTGCACTCATCCCCCACACGAACTCATGGCTGTTTCCACTTGCAGAAGTAACAAGTGTCTTGTTAGACAGACTTACAATAAAAATGAAATACTGACAGAATTTTAAATAGCTGGGCTTAATCTTTAAATATTTCTGTTTATTAAGAAGTGGTACAGAGAGTACCCTGGAGTCCAACACAATAAAATCCACATGTGGTCTTATCAGTCTGGGGCCAGGAAAAATATAACCACATCATGTAGTATCTTGTGTAAACTAATTATTTCTACTGCAACGAATTCAATTTGGTGCACTGCAACTGAAACCAGGCATAAGGCTTCCAGACTTGAGCTGGTGGGGGACAGAGTGGCAGCATCTTCTGTCAGGGCAGAGAGTTAGGATGCTGCTACATTAAAAGAAAAGTCAGTCTTTAACTAATTACCTCAGCTGACAAAGGCAACCAGACTTGGGAATTCAAACTGTGGAAGAGGTACATGTGAAGGTGCTCTCTGGTGTTCCCATCCCTCAGCCTCTCAAAAGAGCTTATAGTACAAGAAGATGTTTCAGACAGAAGTGAATTAATAACTACGTCAAGAAAGAAATAAGGGACAAATAAGAACCAGCTCATAATAGAAAACATTACTCACCAAGACTGAAAAACAAGTCACATAAGTTATGTCTTGCAGGGATAACAAAGGCACAGAGTCACACTGAGATGTGTAGTGTAAAGAAATTAAAAAGAGGGGGGGAAGACTCTTCAGCTGAATATTTCTGCAAGACAGACATCAAAGAAAGAAAAAACTTTTTCTGCATATTAGACATAGGATAAATCCCCTTGTGAAAAAAAGGCAAGTAATTTGTTTCACATTTCAATAGGAATACAATGTTGAGCTCAGAAAAAAAAAAAAAGCAGGTGAAATAATGGAAATCAAGGGCAAATAGAAAAGGATATTGTTAAAGTGAAGTATGAAAAAAGATGCAGAGAATGACAAATCCAAGAATCTAGGTATAAAATTACAGATCCAGGAGTTGGGGGTTTTTTACTTATCAAAATCGTGCATAATTTCATGTGTAGAGACCAACAATGTAGGCACTTATATTTAGGTGGGAAGAGGGCTGGGAAAGTGATGTGGACCATTTCTATGTGGCTGTTCACCTGGTTGCTTTAGTATATCAGAACAGCTTTCATCTCTCAAAGAAAAAACTGTAGGTTTCTGTTTTAAGGAGGACTTCGTTCTAATAAAGACTGCACCAAGTACTGAGTGTTTAAATTCCAACTGTCACTGGGTGCTAATACCAATATCACAAAATAATTCTATATTGTGAGCTGAGCTTTCTGTCTTGCATAAGTCAATTAAACCAAAACATGAAAGGCAAACTGCCACAAGCAGATGTTGGTGCTGCACTGGCAGATATTTATGGCTGTACTCAAAACATTGATCACTGGTTTTAGGAAGAAAGTCAGATGCCATGTTGTCAAGTCGGAATGTTCTGCTCTGTTTACTGCAAGTAAACCTGGAGAATCTTTATTGTTGCTGTTGTTCTTTGGGGATTTTATCTTTTTTTTTTTTTTTTTAAATAAGGTGTTAAGCACCAGGCCAAAACAAGTGTTTCTGTCATTAAAGCAGGGCACATATGGCAGCCAACTTTCATTCTAGAGGGTCATTTCTATTAAAAAAAAACCAAACTGAAGAAATCAAGAAAGTATGAATTCATCAATCAATACTATATTTGAAGACAATATTGAGGTTTCTCCAAATTGCTTGGTTACTCAGATCTTTCTGTTCTTGCTTTCCAATTCTGAGTAAAGTCAAACAGATGTGGTTGCTGATGCTCACAGTGCTGCTGCCCTCCACCACCCCAACTGAAATGCACTTAAGTAACAGGAAGAATGGATATTCATGTGAAATTTTACTGGTATCAGCTGGTTTTGAAAGGTTTTGGATGGTTTTGAATGGATGGATGGATGGATGGATGGATGGATGGATGGATGATCCAATGATAGCTAAACAGTGATTTTCCAGTCAAATAAAGAGGACAATTTTAGCAGCTGTTACACATTTAGGGTTAAGGTGGTTTTTTAAGCTCTGCAAAAGAATACTGTAGATTTGAAATTTCAGTGTACCTGGATGACATAAGCAGCCATGAGGTTTTGTTTTGTCTTGAACGTGAGTTGTCACCTGAAGTTCATGAAAAATGTGACAGATCCACACAACTGCTGTACTTCACACATACTTTTATTTTAATGGAGTGAAAATACATACACTCATGTGTTTTTTCTACTCAAATACGGGATGTTACCTACCGTATATTTTTATGTGAAAATTTAATTAGACTAAAGCTGAAAAGATAATTCCCCTGACTTAACCAAAATGACAATTGAGACTGTCTGAGCTGCACATCTCAAGCACAATTTCCCTCTCCAGCCTGAATAAGCAGTTGTGACAGCTTTGCTACAGTGGCATTCGTAACTGGCTTCGGGCACTACGGTCTGTGATCGCTGCAGCTGATGTGGTAGATTTAACCTGAGATATGAGAAGTTAAAATAAACAGGGTGTGATGGAGCTGACAAAGTGGGCATCTGGAAAAAACACTACCATCACAATGAAAAGAAAGGATGTTATCTAATACAAACCTTCAAAGACTGTTTTTACAAAAACATGTATCAATAGATTTTAGCTTTACTGGCTAAACTAATTTACTGGTATTGAAACAAAGTTTCAATATTTATAATTAGATTTAGTTCTGACTGGAACTCTTTGATTACAGCCATTCCTACTGATGTTTCCTCTGTACTGTAAATAACAACAAGTTAAAAGTACATTTTTCAAATAGTTGGAATTGCCTGGAAATTCCCATAAGTGATAAACTCTGCCTCCTCACAGTGGAAAGTCTTTCTAAATACGACTGGGAAAAGGCGTGGTGCCCGGTCCACTTTTACCATTTGTGTCAATGTTTCTGATAAGGTAAAAGTTTCCCTTGCATTGATCAGCACACACAGGGAATTGCAAGGATCCAGTCATGTGGCCCCACAAGTTAGGAAGGAACATGCACTGCTCAGTGCCAGAGGCAGGATATCCCTGCGGGCACATCAGCTGGGTTTGGGTCAACCACGTGCTGTGTTGACAGTTCCTGGATTTTGCCTATTTTACGCTGTCACTAAGTTTCCATTAAGCTTAAAATTTGTGTAGATGGCAGTAGTCTCCATCAAAAGGATCAGAGGTTAAGAGTCTTCAGTTGAGAAGCACTTGGGAAGCTCTTTTTACTGAGAGCATCATTGCCGCCCTTTTGGAGTTTTGGTGGAAAAGCTGCTCCTAAAAAGCATCACATCTACCAAACCATGAGGGTGGGACAGTGTGTAGTGCAGCAGGGCACACTGGGACCAGCTGAGGCTTTTCTACTTGATTTGTGTTTTCCTTGCTAAAGGTGTTGCTCTGTTACTGGCATTGATGACTCAAAGATCAGATGTATTGTGAAAACTGTGAATTCGAGAGGTGAAAGGTGTGAGATCTAAGCAGGAAAAAGAAGCAAATCTATGAAAATAATATTCAGTTACAATCACAAATACTTTTCCATTTCCTTTATTCCAGTTGGCCACATTGTTGATTAAATAAAGCTGTGCATAAAGACCAGTTATGAAGGATACTACGGATGAATTGTATCAGTCAAGGAAGAGAATCGTAATAAATTGCAAATGCAATTTATTTTATATGAAAATTTAATCAGATTAATCTATTTCTAAAACTGTATGCTAACAACTTGGGCACATAGTCCCTCCCATGATATTACTGTCACTCTCATAGTGCCACTTGATTTATGTGATATTAACCAGTAGTTGAAAGACAGACACATTAGAGATGCAACTGTCTCTAAAATTCTTATTAAGAGAACTGAATCTTTTTGCAATTGTGTTGTAACATTTCAATCAGATCTTTTACAGCTGAAGTCTTAGAACTAAAATACAAGCAGTAGATTCTTTAGTTGCTTGCTTCATCTCTTACAGTACAGGAAGCAATAAAAATAGCAGGCACATGGACAAAGACGCTGCCTTTCAATATTTCTCTGAATTTATTTGACATCATCTCTTTAATACCAGATTGAGTTTGGCCTTATGACCACTTAAGATAAGAGAGAAAACACTTCCTGTCATGCAGCCACGTGAGGGTCTCCAGAGCTGGAGCTCAAGACTCACAAGGAAGGTCAGGGTGGAGAGGGACTGGGTTTCAGTGAGTGCTGGAAAGAGAGACACTCCTGGAGGGGAAGTTTCTGTAAAAGGAAACACCAAGAAACCTTTTAATTCTCAAATGCTGTCACGGGGCAGCCAGCCACATCCACACTCTGGATCTCTTCTAAGAGAGGTAAATCCTGATTTCAGGGAGGGGATCCGACACTGTTGGTGTGAATTCTCAGCCCATGTGACTTGTGCACAAACCCTCTGCCCCACCTCCTGTGTCAGACTGGCAGGGTTTAGTGCCAACATGACCACCCAGGCTCCACACTGAAGGAAGAGCCTTTGTCCTTCCAGCCAGGCTCAAATGGGGACAAGCCCTGCTGGCTGACACCACACCTGAGCACCTCCAAGTCATACACAGGAGTCCACACTCTGCACTGCAGTCAAAGGTAGCTTGAGGTGTGCTCCTCAAGCTGAGAGTGCCAAGGACGTTTTCCATATTTTCCAGCTCTTCTTCCTTATCTAGCTTTGTGCCACCTACACCCCAAACCTGTACTGGCACTTGGCAGCTCACCCCCAGCCAGCTGGACATCCCCAGGAGCTCAGAGAATTTGAATTTCAGCAGGAGCAGTCCCTGGTACGTGAGGATTTGCTGCCCAAAACTCAGAGGAAATTGTTCAAGAGGAGCAGTTTCTATACCCCTGGTAGTCATGGGGTGTGTGTGTGTGTCCCAAAGAATCTCATCAACCTTCAGTGCAGATTAAACCACTTTCTACACAACATCACTGGCCAGTGACAGTGGCTTAACCCCCAGCCAGCAACTAAGCCCCATTCACCCACTTCTTCATTGGGTTATTATTAAAAATAGTAATAATCATAGTTGTAATGAAAAGAAGAATAATTATAAGTGAGAGTGATGCAAGACAAGTGATGCAAATAAAAACTGATGTCCAGCCAGTCCACAAGCAACAGCCCCCAGCCAAGAATTCCCACTAATTTATACGCTGATCATTACTCCATATGGTCTGGGACATCCCTTGGGTCATCTGAGGTCATCTGTCCTGGCTCTGTGCCCTCCCAGCTGCTTGTACCCCCCAGCCTCCTCTCTGCTGAGGTAGAATGAGAAGCTAAAAAATCCTTGACTTAGTGTAAGCACTGCTCAGCAACAACTAAAACACTCCTGTGTTACCAACATAATTCTCATTTGAAATCCAGAGCACAGCACTGTACTGGCTATGAGAAAAAATTCTCTCTATTCCACCTGAAGCCAGAACACCACTATAGTTTGCAAATGAATTGCGGAGCTGCATTCGTGTTAATCACACAATTGCCAATACAAAAGGTGCTGAAAGTTTTTAAAAATTTTAAGAAATACTACATTCTTGTTTTTCAACAGTCTTAACCACCTACAGAGGTCCACAGTGTAACTCATGCACTGCATGTGGAAATACCACTACCAGGTGTAGCTTCAGCAGAGAGATTTAGGGTTTTGGCTGCAGGTACCAATCTACTTCAGCAGTTAGAAAGAGCGTGCTCAAGCCTGAGCCACGGGGTAATGCCACAATTCCTTATTGAAAAAAAGCTCTGGTTGCAAATGAGAGGGGAAAATACAAACCAATTAATTACCCAACTTATAACCCAGAACGACTCTGACAAATGAGATCTGCACATGCTTTGTGATGCATGAGTGAAGATCCTTCCCATGGCTGTCCCTGAGCTGTGAGTGGGACACCCTCTCTTCATCTCAGAACTATTTGTCACAAGTCACAATAAAATAAAAAAAAATGAAATAAAATTAAATAAAATTAAATAAAATTAAATAAAATAAGGTGACCCAGGAAAATGAAGCCAACAAGGGCATTTAGACATCCCTTATGTTGATAGATGAAGATAAGACATTATCAAAATGGCCCAGCGAATATTTAATCCACATCCAGCTGCTTCAGTGGTGCCCTCAGCCAAGTCCCCTCCTCAGATCCTCCACATGAAGCACTTGACACCAACTGTTACTACTTGTTCATATTCAGTCCTAAATCTAAAGCCATTAAAATAAAAACTTCCAAGAAAAAAAAACAAAAAAGCAGAAAGGAAAAATTTAAACACCAGGAATTACACCTGCATGTACAGCAACTTCCTTCCCTGCAACAAGGCAACAAACAGATCTGGCCTCTTTTTCCCCTCCTGACTCAGGGGTCAGTTGGCTGCTTTCACACCCCCTTTGATTTAAGAGCCAGCCCCTGTGTCCCCACTGGCACTACACGACTGTCCCATCACATGGCTGTACCTCAGCTTTGGGAGAAGTAAAGCTGTTTGCTCCCCAAAGCCACCATATGGCCATGCCAACCCTCCCTGTCCCAGCTGTCCCCACACAGAATTAAGGAGAGCATGTTCAGCTTTCCAGTTAAGGATATTAATTTTTTATGGATGCTGGTGAATGCCAACATTCCTACATGTCCACGTGGGATGTTGTTATAGTATCTGCACATACACAAGGATGTCTCAACACCCTTCAGGTCTAATTTTCATCCCAAAGTATCTACAAGGAAAATCTTCACAGACATTTTTATCCGTCAGAAAATCTGTTGCCCAGACAGGGAAGTGACCCATTCACCCATTTAAAGGCTGAGTTGGAAACATAATGCTCTACTCATATTTCAACAGAGAAGAAATCTCCTGCCCCTTTCCAGATTTTCCAGGTGCCCCTTTTATGATGTTTTGTAGATTCAGTGGGAATCTGGCAGATAAATTTGGTGAAATTGGCTCTGGTCTCACAAGGCCATCCATCAGCACAGGCTCCCCCACCTCAGAGGAGCTTCACCGACTGCAGAGAAGTTTCACAAAGGCAGCATATTATAAAAACATGACTAGTATTAAAAGTAAGTGGATTTGTCTGAGAGTAAGCACATATTTCATGACAACACAGCACTATTTAAGGAACATTTTTTTCTTTGCCCTCCTGCAGAAGAAGGTTATTATTTGTTTTATAATGTAACTCAAAATAACTCTTTAAAATCCACAAGATACTATGAAAGTTGACATGTTCACAATGAATAGCTTCTCCTTCAGATTAATTTCTGGTTTATTCCCTAAGTGAAGCACACGGCAGCAGGCTTTATACAAAAGTGAGCTAAAAGCAGATGCTTCTAAAATGAGGATTGTTGTCATGCACAGCTCTGAAGGAACTGCTTTCTAAATATGGATAGGTGAGATATAAAAAAACCATACTGAAACAAATCCTGAAATGAATCAGGAACATTTATGAAGAATAAGTGCTATATGCAATTAAAAACAGGTGAGTGACACTCCTCCTTTCCAAATCAAAATAACAGAAGCAATTATTTCAAGTTTTGGACTTTTATTCATGCTCTTGAGCATTTTTTTTAATGAAGGCTGGTTTCAAGTCATATTTCACTAAACATTTCAAAACATAATAATTAAATGACCATATCATGTTTTATAAATTGTATTTTAAGAGACCATTTGACCCATCTTAAAAATAATATTTTAATAATTGGAACAGAGGAACCATGTCTTTAACTCACAGTGAATTTTTGACACTGAGTATCATAAAACTCCTGAAACTACAGCCTAAGGAGAAATGCTGGCTTCCCTTAAGCATCTACCACAGGTTTATTTATCAAAGTTGCCAAACCTGGAGAAGATGGACTTCAGGACAATTTTAGAAACTTAGTTGTGCTGGTTCCAAAGTAACTATTTTTAAAGATTTCTTTATCTTGATGATCAAGTGCTCATTAACCTTGTTGTAAATAACTTTATCAATCTTTATAAAGGCTTATTATTACCACATCAATAAGATAATGTTTATTGTTAATTTTAAAGGGATAATGAAGTCTCTAACAAGCTGAGGGAATGAAGAGAATCTCCCTGAAAAGTCCTTCTCTGAAAAGGTCATTCTTATCAGCAACTCTTCTATATACTTAAAACTGATTGTGGCATTCAGCAAGTTTCATTTTTCAGCTAAATTATTCAACACCTGTAGGAAGCCATTCTGAAAGCTTTTTACACAGCATGAGATGAAACACAAGTGGCACAGGGACGAATATTTGAAATGGCAAAGTTACTATGCATCTGAACATCCAGCCAAAATTAGTGCCAGAAAGAAAAACAGCTGGTTAAACTCAAGGAAAAGTCAAGAGAAGCAGCCTTAGTTAGAAGAGAAATAGACTCCAAGGAATGTATCAAGTGTAGTATTTCAAGGGCACCTCTCCTCAACACTGATAAATCACTTTCTGTATGGATTTTTTTTGTCCCATTCTCTGCTTATTTAATGTCTGTGCATAACAGCATGCAGTCCTTTGGATGCTGACCTCGTTCCAGCAGCCCACCCTGCCTGCTCCTGCTTGGTGTCCTCACCTCTGGAGCAAGGTGTTGTGGTTTTAAGTAGCCAGAGTTTTTTATTAGCTGGGGGGG
>WEIV01008706.1:223215-290851 GCA_013390005.1 Calyptomena viridis | reverse complement strand
GGTCCTCACCTAAGCGGGGGATACATAATTTAGACTTTGGGTGCTTACGTTGTTTGGATAAGGGTGTTTTGGTTTTTCGATACATAATATATATACATATATATAGTTGTTGTTAATAAAATCCTTTCTATCCTTATACTCAAAGTCTCGAACAATTTGATATTGGATTCACTTTTAATTTGTTTCAACTGTCTCTCCCCCTCAAACGGAGACAGACCCCCCAATCCTGCCTTCCCATGCTGCTGGAGGAAGGTGAAGGATTTTAAAAGGAGAAGGTGTGGGGCGGGGAGAAAGGTGTCTGTAACATCTATCAAACTTCTCACTCTTAAACTCTTAAGCTCTGATTTTAGTAGTAGTAGTAGTGAATACTTAATATTCTAAGTTAGAGCCTGTTTTGCTTGTGTGAAGTAGTTAATAAACAGTTGCTTGTAATCCTTATCACAAAATTCAAGGCTTTTTTTTCCCTTCTCTGAGAAATTTTGGATCTGTGTGTGGGCTCTCAGCATTCAGCCGGAGTCAAACCAGAACACAAGGTCACCCATCCCAAACTGTCCCATAGGTCACTTGCACAAGTCTGTGCAGGTCAGGGCTCAATCTGCCACTCAATATTCACCAGAGGACGGGTTCTGTGTGCCCAGAGGTATGGCTCAGGTAACTAAACAAGTAAAACAGAAATGCTTCTGGGATGGAGCATTTCATACTCAAATGATGTACACAGAGCATTGCTAACTAATGGGAATTCAAATACAGTCCTATAGAGTTGCAATAGTAAAACAAAAGTAACTCTTCACAGCAGGAGTGATAATCTGAATAAACTAGATGACATCCTTTTGCCAAGAAAAGTTTGCCAACAAAAATATCACTGTTAATTGTTTAATGTCCTTTATTTTATTTTTATATTTTAACTATAGTAGTATCACCAAACCAATAAATAAGAAAACCCACCCCCAAAAAATACCCAAGCAACATGAAAAATTAACCAAAACCCTCTGCCACAAGTGCCAGGTATCTACAAACAGCAAATCAAACTCTGTCTCAGCTTATGTTGTGTTATCTCAACAAGGGAGAAAAAATTATCAACCTAGACACATTAAATTTTCAGATCTCACTAAGCAAGCACAAGAGATTTCTACAGCATTTTCATGTTGCTGTCATATTTGCATTGACTTCCCTTTTAAATCCCTATGAGAAAACACAGAGATAAAGGATCAACTGATGTTCTTCTGCAAAACATTGAAGTGCAGATAAGTGAGGATTATCAGACTCACGTTTGGCTTTGCAGGAAATCATAGTATATGAAACTTTTAAAAATACATGTTAAGCTTGTAAGAGGCAGGACCAGAATTATTCTAGTCCGACTTTTAAGGAATTTTCTGACAAAATGTATCACAATAAAATGCAATAGACTATAACAAAATTAATTTTTTTCATCTATACCTGCCTAAAAAAACCACCCCAGTTTTGAATCTATACTCTAAAGCAAAGGGATTTGTGGCTTAAAAATTCGAAGGGGGGAAAAATACATTTCAACCAAATGAATGAAAAGCTTTCCTAGGGAGACTATTGAGCTACTTTTATTTTTATCAGCTGACCTCTATAAAACTTCCCCAAAATCCATAATACAACTGTGAGTTTCCACCTTCAAAGCAGAAATATCATTGAATGTCTTAACCTTTCAGAAATGAGAAAATAAAATAACTTTTTTAATAAAGATGGAACTTGATAACATCCAATTATTTAATTTTTGACATCAACATCTTAATTTTGTCCCAATTATATTTTCCATTATCATTTATGCTTATAGTATCTTAATGCAATGTAAATTATCAGCAAGTAATTAACTGGATCAAAATATATGCAAAATATTAGCAAATTTTCAAGGGTAAAATTAGAAATCATTTTACATTCCTCAAAGTAAAAAGTGCAGTCTGGAAGTAATTCTGCATTTTGTTTTCTTTAAAAAACTTTACCAATAGAAGTTATGTTTTAAAAGACAAAAGTCACACCTGATTACATTTGAATTCCTTTAGATAACTGAGTAAACTCATCAGATTTCGTTTCATATATTAAAAAAAATAATTTTGTACTACATGTTCAGCTGTGGAAAGAGAAAATAACATGAGACATTTTCTTCATCATTTTGAATGGAATTTATAGTTTTAAAATACTGTTTTTACGTTGTTTGTTGAATGTGTATTGAATTTTCGTGCATTAACACACATACAAATACTGCTGTATTTCAGCTCTGATGGGTACTGGGGCTCTGGGAGGCAAAATATTCTGGATGGGGACAGATTGGGGTCTTTATGGCACAACTGGAAGCAGGAGAAATCTGAGAGGCTCAGCAGAAGTCCTATCCTATTTCTTGTAAAATTTTGGAGACTTAAGACTGTCAAGTATTCAAAAAGTTTTGCCACCATTTTGGCTTCTTGCAAAGCAGGTCACACATCTGTGTGTTTTCTGGGTGTCTTGGATCTTTGTCAGGAGTGTTTTAATGATGCTCAGGAGCAGACGCTGCCCCGGATCACATCTGATCCATCAGCACAGATGTGCTCCCGGGGCAGTGCCTGGCTGGATCAGATCCCTCAGAGCAGTTCACAAGTTCTTTGCAAGGAAATAAACACAAAAAACTCCACACCAGCAGAGCCTCCCCTGTTGTGTGTGATTTTGCCCAGCCCTGAGCACACAGGAGCCCTCCCACCACTCCTCACCATCCTGGGCTGTGCCCTGAGTCTGCTCCTCTGTCACCTGCCACCAGCACTGGCCCTGGGCTGGCCCTGCTTCCAGTTTCCAAACAGAAGCACAATCACTCGGACACAGCATCTCTTCTGTCTTATTGCCAGATCATTCCACCTTTACAGCTCAGCCATCCCTGCCCTTTCCTGGCTCCTGGGGTTTTTTCCACCCATTTGTCCCCTGTGGCTTTAGCTCTGTCGTTCTCTCTGGTGTTCAAACATGGACACAAAGATGTCTCTTACTTAAATCCCTGCTTCCCAGCTCTGCTGACCTCCTTAGATCCAGGTTTCAGAGTTATATCTCTGCTCAGACCACACAGCTCCTCTAAAACGGGCCCTTGGCTGACAGCACTGCTGCACTGCCTTGACTCAAGACAGATCCACTAAGCCACTTTGTCTGAAAATTTACTGCTGCAGTAGCGGGTTGTTCCTTACTTACTCTTTTCAAGGCTCTCTTGCCAAAGAACTTAAGGCAGCTGTAAAACCCACCTGCAGAGAACGTGCCCTGGGCAGTGGCTCCCTTGCCCCAGGGCTCTGACTGCAAATACAATGACAGCAAGGCTCACACTATTAATATGTTCTTCCCAAGTGTCTCTGGAAAAAAAGAAGAAAAAAGGTGGAATAAACCCAAAATCTACATACTGCTACCATACAACAAGAAAGCTGATGAGCATCACTACAGGGGCAAGCAAGGGGAGGAGTAAGCAAGCAGATGAAATGGGAAAACTATTCATTAACCATGTTTTCTCTACCGTAAAATATACTTTATCATTGAAATGTTTATACTCTTTTAGAAATTAGTGTCCTTTAGCAAAGAGTTGCCCTGTCCCCTCAGGTGTAACTCAACAGCAATTACCAAAACTTTAAAGCAATTTGTAGTGAGGCAACACTCTACAATAAGAGAAGAGTGAGGATGCTAACACACCTAGCTCTTGCTTTGTGGGTATTTATTCTGATTCACTGCAGGCTTAGAAATAATCTGACATTGCAGACTACATCTTGGCTCTGTTTGGAACCCTTGTTCCAAATGTAATGGTGATATCAAAAGCTACAATCAGTAGTAGGAGTACTTGGAAGCAAATGCTTCATTTGAACACTTTTCTAAATTTCAGCACAACACGACCACTGAAATGAAGCACATTCCTGCAGTGTAAGAGACTCTCTAGTTAAAGTGGACAAGCAATGACTGCAATGGGATGCTTCATTCCTAGCAGGTGAAAAAGAAGCCGCCTTCCTACACCATCATTACAGTAGTATCTAAAAATCCTGTTGAAAACCTGGTGAAGAGATGCTTTGGATGAGTTATTTTTCAGGGTCACTGAGCCCCAAATCTACCTTCTGCTCTTCATTATTCTTGTGACAAGGCAGGACAGTATCTCCAGTGCTCAGGTGGGAGCCCCTGTCAGCACAGCCAGGCCGGGAGCTCCAGGGCAATGCCCATCCCAGCCCTTTGGCTGAGTGGAGCTGAGCTTTACTGAGAGACAGCAGGAAACCCAGCTACCATTGCAGGCTCCAAGAGAGCCTGACTCTCCCAGAAGACACCCTAGACACAGAAGATACAGGAAGATACGATGGAGGATGCCAGTGGTTCCAACTGCTGTGCTTTCTTTTCCTTCATTAAGCTCTCAAATGCCAAAGGCAATTCATCAGCTACTGCTGGTTTAGGATAATCTTTCTCTGGCATTTTCAGTGGGAGATACAACTTTTTATTTGCAGTTATTGCAGATTGTTAGGATTGCAAAACACCCTTTTAGGTTAATCTTTCCTTTAACATGTTTATGAAAAAGGTTATAGGATGCTTATCCTCACTCCCTCCTCTCAATGTCACTCGCAAAGAATCAAGGAAAGCAAAGCCACGAACTGCAAGCACAATTATAGTTCTTTTCATTTAAAATACTAAAAGGTGAGGACATTCAGAATTTCTGAGTCCTTTTAAATGTTATCTTATTTTTGCACTGAGACACAACTGCCTGTGAGGGGCATTGGCAGGTGTCATTTATAGGCGTAATCTGAAAATCCCATACTTCAGTTTCATAGCACTTTAAACATCAAATGATATACTGCAGCAAAAAAGGCTTACAGATGGTTTCCTGTATATGAAAGCAATCTGTGGATAACATTAATTGCATTGCCTGATTCTATGATGTCACTACTTTAAACACCTCTGTACTTTAAATATCTGCATACAACTGCACAAAAGAATTAGACACCCTGGGATTTTAATGTCGGCACCTCTAGCCTTCCTGGAGGTTCTCCTGCAGCTATTACTTTGTTCATTATTCCCTAGGTTTTTCTGAAGCACTGATGTTGACACTTGTATATTAAATTGTTTAAATATTAAACCCCACTTTCCATCCATAATTAGAGAAAGTAGAAGTATACAAACTGAAGTTTTTGAGGATAAAAGATTTGCCAACCTGAGGTTTCTGAGAAAAATCCGTCCTGTTCACTGAATAAAGCCAAGTCCCCTGAGATGAGACAGAAAGGGATAAATTCAGGGTAAAGAGTTGAAATCACAACAATAATATTAAATACTTAGATCTGAAAAGACAATGGTCTTTTTCAAAGGGCTTTCTGGAATGTATATTTTCTCCCCTCTCCTTTTCTAAAAATATATCCCATTATTCTTACAATAAGAGAATAGTAACAATAAGAATCATTTTCTCAAAGGAAGGATAATGTTGCAGTTTCTAAGTTGTTTGAATCTATGCATTAATAAAAATAGATTTTTCAAACAATGTGCTTTAATATCAAACATATCAAGATAATGAAGGGATCAAGAACTTCTGTCTCTTTCTCTCAGTCCTAATTTAACCACAGAAATGAAGCATTTCATTTATTCCTTGGAAAACTACTGAAAGGCATTAAAAAGCATCTGTTACTATTAAGGTTAAAGCTTACATCACATTGCCTGAGACACATTTCTTTAGGAAGCCTTTACCCATATCCAACAGATATTCACATCACCACAGATATCTCACCTGGTGCTTAAGCCCGTGCTCTAGTGGTGAGTACAGTGCTGAGTATGGCATTTGCCCAAAGAAATCCAAGACCAACACTGGAATTCACACCTTGTGCAAAGATTTGTGAGACAAGGCTGAAGATCCCAATGATTCACAACATCAATATTTTCATTTTATTTGAGGAAGAAAAGCCCAATAAACCTAAAGGATTAGTAACCTGATGTCCCCAAAACCATTCAACCCAGGGGAATAAAACCCTGTTAACAAGAGAAATTTCCCAAAACTTCCACCTTTCTTGGAGGAGTATTTTCTATCAGTTAAGCCACAAAACAGATACTTCCTTGCTTGGTCTTTCTTCAGTCTTACAGGTCTTGCATTCCTGAAAGTACATTCATTGGACAAGCAGGATGGAGAGAATTTCCCTCGGATGTGGCTCAAGAGAAGGAACAGCAGAAGGAACAACTGCAGAGTGAGACACACTCAGGCTCCCAAGAACCCAGGAAATGCCAAGCTGTGTTTTGCACAAGCACTTTGCCACCAGGCCAAGGCACAGCAGGGAGCTGTGAACCTCTGTGATCAGGCAGAATGATTGTCAGAAGGGAAAGCTGGAGTGAATCCACCCTCACCTTGCTCCTGCTCCTGGAACAAACCCCAAGTGACAGTCCCAGTCCCTACATAAACCAAGGATCCTGGGCTTTGCAAGAGGCTTTCCAAGTACACATATGACTGAGCAGCTCCACATCATTGGTGAGCCTTGTGCCTTCCAGGTGTTCCAGCTGCAGGTGAGATGGGCACTGACAGCACCTTCACTGCTGCAGTTCCTCATGCCTGATGTCACACACCCACGGTGCCAAGCAAGTCTTTCCAGGCAAAAAGAAAATTTTCGGTTTGTTTTTCTCCCCTTTGACTAGAAAAAAACCCCAAATCAGCAATTTACCTTCAGTGAATGAACCAGCTCCATGCATACTTACAGCAGCTCTCCAGCAAATAGCCCCAACCCTGCAGCAGCCAGGGGAACCTGCCACAAATCCAAGGCAAAGATGATCCAAGATCCAAGTCAGAGATCAGTGGGAACAAGTGAGCAGCCACACACAGCTTGGTTTAGGAGCTTCTCATCACATTAAGATTTTGAGACTTTAAAGCACATCTTCTTGTTTATCTCACTGGCTTTTTCATAGCTTTATAATAAGATCAAATAGAAGCCATTTGCAATTATGAGATTAATAGGAGCACTTTAAAGCTATCACAAGGATTGAGATGTTTTGCTCACTGCTGTGTGTTGTTTAGGATACTATTTATTTATTATTTGTTTGTTTACTATTATTTATTTTTACTATCCCACCCAAATTTAGAGGTGAATTTTAACTCTAAAAAAGATGGTACTTTAATCCTGATGAGCAGTACACAGATCTCATGTATTTTAGGAGGGGCAGCTGATTCCATTGCCAGTATCACACTGTTGGGACTCTCCTTTCCCCCATTTTAGCTCTTCCATTTGCTTTAGGGATGAGGACAGAGTGAAAGGCCATTTTCAGGGAAATTACAGCAAAAGGCATGGTGACCTCAGCACAGCAAAGCTGCCCCCTGGAAACATTACCCAGTTCTTGTCTTTCTCCCTTTTACAGATCAGCTTGTGTGAAGTTACTTGAGAAATATTGTAAAATTCAGAGAGGTGATTTTTTTAAATGCACAGATTTTCTGTCCTTTTATGATCTGTACAACTTTGCTGTGTTGTTGTCCAATGATCCAAACAGTGAAACAGAGATGTCTTCTTCTGGGTAAAAGGAAAGAGGATGGATTTTTTGGGGGGCAACTACAGGGACCAACAATCCAACAGCTTCTGGAAAGTCAAGATTCCTTCATAGCATGCAATTTCTACCCTAGAACATATGCTAAAGAGCATGTAGCATCTGGCATTGAAATACTGATTTGGGAACAATATAGAGAGAAAAAAATTACAAATCACAACTTACCATTCTGCTGGTCTATTTAACCATAAACCCTTGCCTTAAACAAAAAAACAATAAAACCCACAAACGAGCCACTAAAAACCCACCCAGAAAATCTCAGTATTTTGAGACAAAGTGTATAAAGCTCATCTATGTGGAAACTGTGGTTTACCTGTTTATTAGCAGTTCCAAGGCCTCAGGATTTACCACACTGCTTCTTTCAGTAGGCAGGTTCTGCTCATCACCCACGCCAGATAAATCAGACACTCAGCCCTGCTGGACTGTGCTGAGTGAGGACAGCAGGATATTCATCTTGTCATCTGAAACAGAGTTGATTTAATTGATATATCAAGTCCCCAAACTTATCAATATATCTAACTAATTACTTGGATGTCTTGACCACACTTTCTGAGCAGCTTTCTCCTCTCCACCAAAAATTTCAGGGTGGAAATACTGTCACGTGTCTAACGGGAACTGCAAGTTGCAGCTTGTTTGAAAAATAAATCCTAAAGTTTCAGAATACTGGAATTAGACCATCACTCCTGAAGCTCCATTAAGAACAGTAATAATTTAAACTAGATTCTTCTGAAAATTCTCAAGATAAGGTGCACACAGTGAAATTCTTCTTTCACTAAGGTCAGTGATGAAACCTGCATTGTCTTTTCCTCCAGTGTATAGAAAACTTGCACATTTTACGGAATTCCATGGAAACATTAAGAGCTGTGGTGTTTATGTTGATAAAAGCACAGGCAGTGAAGTAATGGGAAACCAATATTATACTTCTGCAAAAACAGTCAGAGTAATCCAGATTTAAAATTCTTCAGCTGTTAAAAATATTTAATCTAACTAAAACCTCAACGTTTATGGTCAGATAAGGAACTTCAATGGCAATTTTAGGGTTTTTACCAGCTTATGTGAAAAAGATCTTTTAAAAAATGTTTTTCTATGTGTTTAGTTTCGAGGATACAGGCACCTACATACAGATGTAGATATTTCTAAAACAAAGGTGACATTTGATTTTACACAAGGCATTAAAATTACATTTTGTTAGAATTATAGAATGGTTTGGATTGGAAGAGACCCTAAAGTTCATCTTGTTCCAACCCTCTGCTGTGGACAGGGACACCTTCCACTAGACCAGGTCACTCAGAGCTACATCAGACCTGGATCTGGACACTCCCAGGGATGGGGCAGCCACAGTTCCTCTGGGCAACCTGTGCCAGGGCCTCCCCACCCTCACAGGGAAGAATTTCTTCTGTACATCCAACCTAAATTTCCCCCCTTTAATTTTGAACCCAGTATCATAGAAGTTGATCTAGAGTTTATTACGTTATGTGAGTGTGCTGAGGATAGAAAATTTGCCTGAGGAAAATGTATAAGTGGAATTTCTAGTTTGGATGGAAATGGGCATTAAAACACTGGAACAAATCTTGATTCTTTCAGATTTACACCTCTATTTCTGTACCAAATTAGTACAGATAAGCACCCACACTTCTGAATCAGTAGCTTTTCTGCAACTGCTTTGCCCTCTGAAAACTTCTTTATAACTTTTTCTGTATTAAATGTAATAAATCAGAACTGTATTTCCTGCCAGCAGTTCTCTAGCTCTGAAGGTAAAAGCAAAGGCTGTGTGCAGCTTGGTCAGTGTTTAAAAAGCTGTTAAGATCCTATCCACTCTCTTCATAAGCACTCGGTGGGGATATAAGGGCTTCATTTTTCACAGCCTTCCCCTGGCCCTCCTCCCTGGGACAAGAGATTTCATCAAGATGAGGTGCCAGGGAATAATTTCATGACTTCAAGTAAGAAGATCCAAAGATAAATATCCAAAGATGTGGACAATTCCTAAAATACTGTAACAATTTCAAAATAAACCAGGAGACTTGGGGAATAAATAAGGAGATGAGGGGACAGGGGCATGGACAAAACATGGCAAGATGCTGAAAAGCAACAAAAGGCAGCAAATGATGCAAATTCCACCAAGTGTACCTTCACAGCATGGCACAGTTTACTTTTCATCCTCTGAAAGACCTGAGTTAAACCCCAGTGAAGTGATTCAGTCTGGATCTGAATTTCTATGGCATGTAAAGACACAAGAGCTGATACCGTTGGGCAGGTGTTTATGGTAAGAACCCTGAGCACCAGGACGCACCAAAAGTCAGGCATATACTCCTATTGAACACTATTAAATATGAAAGAGCCAACCATTAGTGCAGGAAACCCCTGAGCCAGAGCACAGCAGTTCCTCTGACTGAACAGCGTTGCTTATCTCCAGCTTTTGTCTTTCCTCTGGCATCCCTTACTGGAGAGAAACAGGGTTTGGAGCTAAGTGGATCTTTGGTGTGGCATACTACAACCTGTCTCCTGTTCCTAGGATGTACCACAAATGGAAAGAGAACACAAGAAAGTCAGGAGAACAGGATAACTTCTTATAAGCATGTCATTCAAGACCCCTCTTTCCCGGTTTTTAGATATTCACCTGTAAGGGAACATGACAGGACAGTAGCTGAGTGTGATATAAATACATTTGCAATTCTTGTGTAGCTTTGTGTAATTCAGGAGATCTACAGTATCACTATAAAGACTGCAAATTTCCTTCTGAATTAGTATAACAGCATCTGCCTCCCAGGCAACTTCAGAATTTGGAAGGCTTGGCTAAGGTTTTGCTAAGCTCAGATCCATGAGCCCAAGCACAGTATGCACAGCCTTCTGTACAGCACTGGAGACATGAGGACTTCACCCTAAAGTTTGTCAGTCCTTTCTCTTTGCTGTGAGAAACCTGCCTTTCAAAGCATGGGCAAAGCATTCCATCTCCCTGATGGAGATTCCATTTCATACCTGAAAGGAACTTCGTAATTAAAAAACACAGGTAAGGCTGATAGTGATGAGCTCTGTGAAGGGAGCACAGCACAAATGAAATAAACACCAAAATAAGGTATTTTGTTCTCTAGCCACGATAAGAATTTGAGCTATAATACAAGGCAGGCCTCTGAGACTTGTTGTATTTCATCCTTTTTTCCCTAAATAATTAACTTTTGACCAGAATGTATTTGTCTTTATTCCCCCTCTACCTGTACACATAAGCTCCCCCGATGGGAAAGTGTTACTGAGCTGTGAGTCAACTGCAGGCAGTGGAAGCAGTGAACTAAATAAACAGGACAAACATGAACCCTGATGTAGCAAGATTCTGAATTTGAGGGCGTCTTCATGATCGGCATAGTCCAATAAAAATAAAAAATAAGTAAAAAGCTTCACCTTTAAAGGACTGTAACTCACCCGCGGCTGTGGGGTTTTTTGCAAAGAAATTGAACTAATGTTTATTACAGTAAATCTGAGAGACACTGGAGAAGGCAGAAGTATTGCAGAGACATTCTTTTCCCAAAAGCAGGGAAGTGCAGAGCTAAGTGCAGTGTGCCCTGCACAGTTGCAGGCAGTGCCCTGCTGGGCAGGACCGTGAGCAGGAATCCCTTCAGAGGGCTGGTTGTGCTGCTTTGCTCCTGCAGCTCGTTAAAGCAAATCCAGTCCTGTTCTTCGGGCACTTGAGCAATGGCACTGAATACTTATACAAGCCTGGAGTTAGGATGTGCATAAATACTCATCTTGAATTCCTGTTACATCTGGGTTTATTATACCACAGGTAGTTTTAAGCTCCTTGTGCTGGAGTTGAACCACGAGAGAAAGATGTTTAACTATTTTCATTTTTACTGTCAACATTTAACTGTTGCTCTGCTCATTTTGGTTCTCCTGAGTAAAATAACAATAAGCTTTAGCCATCTAGAATCTCAAGCCACTAGAATCTCAAGTACCAGAGGCATTTCTATTTTTCAGCATCCTTGCTCTGATCTTCAGCTATGAAGCAATCTAATATTCTCTAGAAAGAAAGTGATATTTTCTGTTATTATTGTACTAGAAGGTACTGTACTCCAGGTGAAGGGGCTGCATTTCTCTCTGAAACTCCTTGACCTTCATTAGTGCTTCAGGGAGCTTCAAAACCAGATGGAGTAACAACAAATTCTATAAAATACACTAGTTCATATTTTTCTGGTTTTCTGAAACAACAGGGAGAATAATAACTACCAGGTTTAAAGATTAATTTGAAATTAAATGCTTACAAGCAAATAGATATGATAATTGCATTAAATCATATACAGCTTGTTTTTAAAAGGGACATGAAATCTCATAATTAAATCAGCTTCTAGATCATATTTTACGTTCTTTTAATTAATCTATTTGAAAAGGAGTTTGAAAATAAGCAAGGCAGCAATTAGATATTGTAATTTAATCAGTATTTAATTTTGATGTTTCAAAAAAAAACACCGAAGGCTGAAAATAAGATTTTTAGATATTTATATACCAATAAGACATCCATCTGGATTGTGACCATGAAGATTTTCACACCTACAAAACTACCTACCTGCTCTATTTTGTTACACTAAGTCTTGGCATCTTGGTGTACTTTATGTCTCATGTAGGTTTACCAAAGTAATGTTCTATATGCACAGATAAAATAGTGCACCTGGCATGACTGAGTGAAGCTCTGTGTGATCATACAATCATTAATGTTGGAAAAGATCTCCAAAATCAAGTGGTATTTCTGCTGTCATTCTACCTCAGACCCCATTCTGTTACCCTTTTTCTACTTACGTGGCACTTGGCATGTGACTAACATGTCACAAAAATTACCAGTTTGAATGAATAATAAGACAGATCTGGAAATTATAATGACAGATTAAAAGTCTTTCTCAACCTGATGAGGAAGAAGAAGAAGAGGACAATTTCCTTAACTAGCACCAAATCTCTCCAAACTCAAAAACTAAAATATTTCCACTAGTGGATTCCATATATACATAAATGTGTATAACCCATTTTGAACTGCTGGTAGGATCCGGAGACACATTTTATCAAATTAATGTTTTCTAGCCAGGAGATTTTAAAGTATTATTAGACAATTCTTTAAACATCATACAAGCCATTTCAAATATCCATTTGTCAGGGACACTCAAACACAAAAATACAATTTTTTTAAGGAGAATAACTACATCTGGTTGGTGCTAACTTCTTGTACTGATGTTTAGGATGACAATCACCCCATTGCTTGAAAAAATGCCCATCCTATTAATTCAGTGATTCAACTGCCCTAAGCCCAAGCAACACCAGGTTCTTTCTAAAGAGAATATAGAAAGTTCTTGTGGCTACAACCCAAACCCAAATGAGACTCTGCCTTTTGCCCCTAAACCCCATTTCCAAGTGGAATTACAAACTGTTTTAGAGGAATCTTTTCATTTCACTACAGTCTGGATAATGCTGACAGTCCATTACAGATTCCCTGCATCCAAAGGTTTAACATCCCCTAAGAGCTCTTGGCTGCATTTGAGTAACAAAGATTTTGCAAAACTCAGCATTTTTAACTTGACTGACTTTGGGAAGTCAGGAACCACCACTCTGCTGTTATTTTAAAGCCATGTCAATAAAAAGAATGTTGTTTGTTAAAGTGAGAGCACTTTAAAACCCTGTGTTAGAGCAGAAATTTTAAAATACTTTTTTTCAAGCTCATTTAATGCATCTTTTTTATATTCATCTAGTCAGGTTCTCAATACTCAGAAATACACATTAACTCCTAGCTTTATTTAATGCCCCTATCCATATTAATCTAATGCTTCAGACTTCTCACTTGGCTGCAACAGCTTTTTTAGAATTGTTACGTGCTCAATAGCTCCAGTTTAGATATTTCTGCAATATGTAATAGATATTTCTGTTATGAGCTGCAAGAAACATTTCACAGATTAGAGCACAGAAGTCCAAGTTTTAATTTGGAATACAAGAGCATGTTCTTTAAAGTTCTTTGGACTCTTTTAAGGATATTTATGCCTCAAACCATAGCATGTCTTTAACAAGTGCAAAGATGTGTTGTCTGGGAAGGTATTAGAGTGGAAAATTTGTGTGCAAAATTCATAATTTGTGCTAAGTTCACAATTTAATCTGCATTTTCACTTTGGTTCAGACTAGGAAAAATTGGATGTAAAAAAGAATGTTGAAAGAATGGCAAAGAAGGTCTTTGATTTTTATGTTTATTGGGGAAATAACAGCACCCAATTTAAAAAATAGATACCAATATATATGTGTGTGTATAAACACAGTAAACTTGCAAAAGCAGTGATTTATAAAGGCCCATATTCTATCAACTTCTCCATAAAACTCCATAAAGGCAAGATCACTCCTTGTTGCTTCCTATAATTTTGACATTAATTATTTTTTATTATTGGTCTGGTTAGATAATCCAGTATTTGCATGCAGAAATTTGCATACAAATAAAAGCTGTGTAGTCGTATTTTGTTCTAATTTCCCATACACGTCCCTAAACAGCCCAGGATATATAAATTACAGTATCATTTAGCTAACAACCCATGATGGCTATGTGTAATAATATAACCTTCCTAGGATTTAATTAAGCAAGTTCAAAACATGGAACCTTGAAGTAAGGAGCCTCCAGAGAAGGATAAATTTAAAGAGCTGCCCTCCATTTTTAAGCTTTTATGATTTTATTACCTTTACTAGGAATGAGGGGAAAAATGCCAAAAGAAAGTTAATTTTTGCAGTTAATTTTTTTCTTTCCAAAACAGATTAAAAAGATTTTTCTCTTAGTGTCCCACCCTCTGTAGTACTTTTGGAAAGGTCTTGAGTTTTCCTTCCACCAATTGCACTGATAAAGTCTGTCTGGAAAGACTAATGTTAAAATTCTCCTTCTGGTCTCTTAGTGAGTGGTGACAGGACATGGACAGACACAGCTTGGTGATGCCCTCTGACAGTGGGTGAGGGTCTACAGACTGTAGGCACCACAAAATTGAGACTATACATGTAGAAGGTTTTCTTCTGCTCACATTTATGTAGCACAACATCAGCAGAAAAATTCCCTTTACCATGAATTTTTTAAGTATTCCATGGATCTATGTAAAACAGCTAAATGAAAACTAACTTTAAAAAGGAATAACCACATATCCTTTTATGAAACACATGTTATTTTGGGTCTTAAACTGTGAAAAGAGAAATCTTTTGTTCTGATTTTACATGTGATGGTTAGGTTTTTATGTTGGGTTATATTAGCAAGCCACAGGTCATACAGCAAAATCTACCTGTCATTTGTCCCACAGTAAGATGTGGATTTTGTATGTATTTTGGAAACTCAGAGGTAAAAATGAAAGAAAATTATCTAACCCATACTACCATTTTTTGTTAATTAACAACCTGTACACATACTATATTTAATTAGCTTCTCTTGCAGTTTTGTTTGCATTACCCAAGCATATATTGGCTTGGGCTATTTTTTGAATGACATGGGATTTGGGGGTTTGGTTTGGTTCCCCCTGCCCATGATCACCTCATTGTGTTTTAAACTTCTGGGTTAATGTTCCTTTAAGTCTTGTACAAGTGATCAAGGAGAATATACTCTGAAATTCTCCTCACACAGCTACAACTCCTCGTCTGGGTTGTCACACATATTTAATTCCTTTCCACTATTAGATCAGCTGTCACAAGTTTATGCACCTACTACAATTTGAGGTGTTTGAGGTGAGGTAAATCAAGACTCCTCTTCATAGGATTTTGCTATAGTGGAAAAAAAACGGATGTTTTTTGTTGGTTTGGGTTGGGGTTTGGGGTTTTTGTGATGAGTTTCGTCATTATTTTGGCAGTGAACCTTTCTTAAAGCATCACAACAAAACAAAACTCAGAAACCATGTCCCAAAACAGGCCATGTAATATTGTCTTGTTTGGGGTTTTTTCCCAATTAACTGAGTTCAGTGGGTTCTATTTTGACATTACTAAAAACACAAAATACTTTCTTGGAACTTATGCCTAAAAAAAGACTGCAGCAATTTTCATGACATTTAACAGCAATTCTCTTTTAACTCTTGGATAAAAAAGATTTTTCAATGTTGTTCAGATCATCAAAATGAGAGTAAAGACAAAATAATGTGTGTGTGTAGGAAAACACATTAAACTACCACTGAGAAAGTAAATTAACTCCCACAGCTCCATATTAATAACTAGAGATCAAGGACCCCACAGGTTTGCAAAGTTTCTTTGTGTGACATCCTGTGTGCCTTCTGAATGTTGCTTTTCAACTGGTAATCTATTTCATGAATTATTTTGGCTTGTTTTAATCAGTATTTCCAGGAGGCTGGAATAACTTTGCAATTGGGAGGACAGGCTTCCTCTTGGGTGCTTTCAGAATATATTTCAACAAATCCCTCCCTGTACACTGATTTCCAGGTGCAGATGCAGCATCTACAACACGTAGGCCTTTCATTTGTGCAAATCCAGTGTGATTGTGGGTTGTATCTCTGTTAATTTCTCCATGCATCATCTTCAGACTGAGCCTGTTGAACAGAGATTAAATAATACAACAAGCACAGTGGCTGAGTCATATAAACCAGTCCTTTTTTCATTCAGAAAACCCTTATGATGGAAGATACTCTCCATCATGCTGAGACTGACACTGAGGATGAAATGTTCTGTAAACTCAGCGAGAACAGTGTAACTGTTCCAAGAAGTTACATCAGTACTAAGGTTTCCCTGATAAAACTGGGAAATGAGGAAACAATCCAGAACAAATAGTTCTGAGCAAATAATGTGTAAAAGGGTTTACAAATCCCTTGAGGCCTATTCCACAAATTGGCTTTAAAAATTATTTTCTATATCTTCTTTATTTCCTATCCCATGTTCTATCTCTACAGTACAATAACACTTCTCCTAAAGAGTATTTCTGATGAGAGAGTGAGATAAGGCTAACTGTGGAAAGAAGAAACTAAAAAATAATCTTCCACACCATAAGAATCTGCATTCATTTTAGCAAAAGCAAATGGAAACGGCTTGATAAAAATAAGCAGAATAGTAAATCTAGTAAGAATTTGTAAAGACATATCTAGACATCTAGATATATCTAGATGACCATAAACAGCATACTAGTATTGTAATATTAACATTAAAAGTTCTTCTAGTATTCTTAGTTCATGAATTTCCTTTGCCATTAGAAAAGATCTTCATTGTCATTTGTTATGAAAAAATCAGAAATACTGCAACTGCAGGAGCACATTCAAATGTTTGGGACTATTGTGCATTTTTATAATTTTAATTTTGCTCCACAAAGGGGAAAAAATCCACCATCATTTATTTAAACCCTTCAGCATCTGTTTATTGAATCAGAATTTACAATAACAACTGTCTTCTGATCCAATTGAAATTTCAACATGTATCTTAAAGAAAATATATGAATAGGACACCTGGCATTTTAGAGATGCTGATTTCATTTAATTCTTCAAGTTCAATTTTTGTCTGGACCAAAAGAATCTAGTACTTCCAACAGAAGCTGTGAGGAGCTCAAAGAATTTTTTATTTATTTCAGATGTAACAACATATGTTTAGTTCGTAAGAATATTTCCATATTTATAGCCTTCCTGTCTGTATGCCCTTAAAAGAAATAATCCCAATAAATCTGCTGAAAGGTCAAGAAAAAAAAGGTATTTCTTCTACCATAGTTTAGCTTAAATAGCAAAAAGCTAACTTTGGAGTTTATAATGCAAGGCTGAGTTGCAAACTAACAAACCATTATCAAAATTTCTGGGTTTCCCCATTAGAAACACAGATAATCCTTTCCTTTGGCTGGGTTTTATTTTCCCCCCACCTAACATCACCTCTGAAAGCAGAAAGGGTAGGCTTGGGGCACACAGCAAAGCAGGGACAGAACCCACCAAATGTTCTGCAACCCTCCACTCCCTTTTCAAGCACCAGATTCACTCAGTTTTCATGCTCACCCACATCACAACGGAGATAATCCTATTTGCATCGTTATTTTGCACTACTTCATAACGAATGTCTCATTCCATAACTGAAGCAGGAGTCTATTGATTCCCTGGTTGTTCTGATATTTGTTGGACCCTTCACTCAAGGCACTAAATTGTATTTATATCGTTCACACAGCTTTGTTTTTTGTGTCTTTCACGATTCACGTGAAATGAAATCCCAGATGTTGTCAGAAAAAAGAGGACCCAGCAGTTTGGCTGATTGCAGCCAATGCTCACCAGGAGGACAGTGGACCAAGAGGACATGCAGACCTCTTTCACCAGCAAGGCTTTCACCACCCAGTGCTGACAACACAGCCCTTCCCTGCTTCCCTTCATTGCTCCAATTAATTTCATGCCTGGAGCTGGTACCTTCCAAAGGCAGGTAAGTGCTCCTGAAGTTAAGGACAAGGCAACATCAAGAAATACCAGGGAAGCAACCCGTGCTGATATCAAAAAGCTACAAAAATGTTGACTAGATCTTTGACCAACCTGGCCTAGTGCCAGGACACTGTTTTAGGAGAGAAGTGGTTTAAGTAAGACAGATGTAAGGGATTGAGGATGGAGGATGTGACTCCAATTGCATAATATCGAACAGGCAAGAGTGTTTGCAAGTGCTACAAGAGTCCTGACCCTCACTGACCCTCACAGGTCTGTGCTTTAGAAATTCAAGACTGTTAGAAACAAGTGATCAATCCCCATTACTTTGTCCAACTTGCCTTGAATATTTCAGCCCCGCCGATATCTTGCCTGCATGGAAACTTCCACAGCAACCCCAAATTATGTGTGCTGAGAACAGGGCTGTCCACCCCCTTGCTCAGGAAGACTGAGTCGTTCAGGACTTACATCTTTGTTCTTTTGCTCTGTATTTTTAATCAAAAGAGAAGGAAGAGGAAATATTGTTCTCCAAAGATTATAGTGACAAGAACTGCCACACAGTGTCCAAATGCATTCACTTAAACTACTTCCTCATCTCCAGCAGTTGCCAGGGGATGGTGAAGAAAAGAGTAAAAAAGAAAAGAGGACAGGATCTTGTTTCTTCCCTAATGCACTCACCTTTTTTTCTGGCTATCAGCAGTTACAGGCTTGAACTTTATCAGTGCTACCGTGTAATATCGGTTTTCATATCAATGCTCTTCATCCGTTCTGCAAATCCCGTGTTCCTAAGAAGGAATAGAGATTTGCTTTGGGTCAAATGACAGCAATCAGGGGGTTTTCAGCAGAAAAATCTGACCCCATCTTTGTTAACATAAACCAGCAACAATCCAGTCATCTGACACGGCAAGATGTATTTCATAAATCAAGAGCTAAATGCCTTCATTTCTGCTGCTTGCTGAACTCCCAGAGCCTGAACCCAAGGTGAAATCCTGCTTGTATTGAGTTTAATAACAATACTCCCACTGACTTCAGTGGGCCCGGGTTTTCAGTCCCTAAAGCCACAAGGTCTTGGAGAGATTGTTTTTTGGCATACAGAGAAAAGCAATAACAACTTCATCTATTTGGCTTTGCTTTTACTCTAATTCTGGGCACAGTTACAAATATATTTTCTTAGAATCAATTATAGTCTCCTCTACTTCCCTTAACTATTGACTATGACGTGATAGATGTATTATTTCAAGTAATATATAAAGTCTCATACCTACTTATTGACAATGTGCTAAGTTAGGTACCTTTTAGGCAATTCTCCAGCTCAAAAGACCAAGTGTTAACAGTGAACTCCACACATCTCAGTACCATGAGCTGTTCTCATTTTCAACATAAATGTACATATTAATCAGCTAATCACTAATCCCTGAAACCCCTAACTGCAATATTGGCAGATCTTCTTAAAAAAGTATTTCCAAGCTTACATGCCTGTTGTTGCACTTGCTTAAGGAATCATCTGTCACGTAAATGGCTAGTTAGTAAAACGAACTAATTAACAGAGGAATTAAATGGAGAAATAAATCTCGAGCTCGACACTATTGAAATGTCATCCTTTCCCATCCAAAGCCACCAAGAAGGCTTACACTTAAGAGATATTGCTGCATTTTGAAGGCCTTTTACATATGTGAAACATGTACCACTTCATTCCTGTTCTGTTCTACCTGTGCTGAACAACTGCTACATTTATTATATTAAAATACATGCAGTACAGTACAAAATACAGTTGTCGAGGTCTGAGCCCTCTTTTCCTCTTGCTTTCTACTTGAAACATCAGATTTGCTCTTTAAGATCATTTTAAAAACTATACTTGTGCATGCTTTTGAACTATTTTATTAATTCATTATTGATCTGTACCTTTGGGACTTACGGATCTTCAGATCCATGTTTAATTTCTGTTAATGTTTGTTCCAACTCTTCTGTGATATCTAATCATGTGGCTATCCCGTGTTTAAATACACAGTTTAAAACACACAAATTTTAAACTCTTTCAATATATTGACCGATAACGCTCTACAGAACACTTGGAATCAGATTAGCATTTTAAGTTAAAACTATCAGTGCAATTGCTTCCGTTTCCTCTTGTGCTAATAAATGAGAGTATCTTGTTGAAAGCAGTAGGAAACAGATGGACACTTTGTCGAAGTGTGAAGCTCAATGATTTGGGTGATAACGTATGGAATGTGTGTATATATATCCAGATCTAACAGAATAACAACATTTTTAACCTCTAATACTCCAATTTCTTTATATAGCAACTACTTTTTTTTCTTTTCCACACATAAAAACCTCACACTTATTGGAGGAAAAAAAATTACTGACAAGCTCACTCAGTACCTTACGGCAGAACCCAGGAATGAACCTTTTTCTCCCAAGGTTTCAGTCCAAACCTCTGTGAACTGGAAACTCAGGGAAGAGCATCGTGTCCCTATTGAAAATACACACACCTTCAAATACTGTGAAAGGATAAATGATAAATTTATCTTCTTCAATCTGAGCAATTTATCTCTGATTGACCTCATAATGCATCAAACATATTAATGGTGGTTTAACTGACATGATGTGGGAGTTAGAATAACACTGTCCAGCATTTAGGCTCCTAATGGCTTTTTAATTACAGAATGGTCGTAGGCTTCATGGGAAGTTGCACCCTCATGCTCATGGCCCCTTTGATCCTACCTGAGCATTTCACTATTAATGGTTGTTTTAATCTTGTCACTATTTTGTTCGGCTCTTTCTTTGGCGATTCCTCGGTTCCTTATTTTGAGTATCTCAGTTACAGTGTTGATATTCATACTAATCAGTCTCTTCTGGCATCTGCAGTGTCAGCTTGGAGCGGATTCAGGAAAAGCCACAAAATCATAACACCACTGTTTCTATAATTTTCTGCTCTTTAGGATGGATATAACTCAGCTTCTGAGCTTTTAAAGATGTATCTGTAAGGCCTCTTGCTGTCATTTTGAGGGAAGAAATAGAAATCTCAAACCACGTTTGTGTCCATAATATACAAGAATACAATACAATACAATTCTGTTTCCTCCCTCTGTTTCCATGAGCTCACGGTATTTCTTCTTCATAACAGTGATAAAAGAAAGCTTCAAAGCTCAAAAGCGATAAAAGGGCAATATTGATTCCTCTGACTTAATATCTTCTGTCTATCCAGTTTGCTTTATGGACCACTACCATCTGATACAGATGACATTCTTAAAACATCCTGTCCTGCTTAGTCTCTCTCAATCTCTCCTTTTTTCATGATCATAGAATGGTTTGTGTTGGATGAGACCTTAAACATCACTTAATTCCCAACCCCCTGCCATGGGAAGGGACACCTTCCACTAGATCAGGTTGCTTAGAGCTTCATCCTGCCTGGCCTTGAACACTTTCAGGCTTGGAGCATCCACAACTTCTCTGGGAAACCTGTGCCAGTGGCTCAGCACCCTCACAGGGAATAATTTCTTCCTAATATCGAATTTAAACCTACTTTCTATCAGTTTAAAGCTATTACCCCTTGTCCTGTCACTCCATGCCCTTGTAGAAAGTCCCTCTCCAGCTCTCTGGTGGTCCTTTTAGGAACTGGAAGGGACTCTGAGGTATCTCCAGAGCCTTCTCTTCTCTAGACTGAACAACCTCTCAGCCTGTGAATCAGGGATGTCTCAATCCACACCGAGTGAGTTACTCTGCTACAAAAACATGATAAGAAACACAAAATACAATAATTACCTCAAATAGCTATTTTTTTCTATTCAGAACACAGGAAAGGTTGCAGGTAACACAGCGCAACAAATGTTGGTAATTTGGCTAATCACAGCATATTCAAATTCTTAAAAGCGATAAGAGATGTAAAATCAAGGGATCGCTTTCATTTTCTTTTGATCTTCCACACTGATGGTATTCAGAAATCACCAATAAAAATGTCTCAACTGTCGTACATAACAAAAGGACTTCTTTACGTAGGAAGGCCAAGACTGTCCATAGAAATCAGGGCTTTGCTTCCCCAAAAGATATGGATTGCAAACCACCCCAATAGAAGCTCTAGCTCAAGGTAAGCAGCTGCATCCAGCAGGCAAAATTGAACACACTGTATCCCCAACTTTGCAGGTCTGCATATCTGTACCCAGCAATTCCCACAAAGAGCACTGATTTTCAACTTTTGTCGTAGCTCGTTTCTGTGATTGCTCTGTAATTACCTCAACTATGCATCAGACAAAGCAAACTCACTGCTCACCCCGACAGATGCAAACCCAATCGTTTTCATTAGTTGTACTTCTCTGCAGGGTTCTGGGTCTGCTTTTTGTGCTGCTGTGGCAAATGTTATGGTATTCTGCACCCCCTCACTCCTGTAAAACCATCCAGGAGATTATATGAGGCAATCATTTATTGTTCTAATGCTTTGTCTATCAATGGATGCCTTTAAGGGCAGTAAGTTCTCTGCTATTGATTTCAAGATCAAACCTACTGCAAGTGAAATTGGGGTCTTGCTCACTATCAGCACTGATTGCAAACTTTTCTTGAAGGGTGTGTTTCCATCGAGTCATTGAATTCTGATAGATTCCAACTTTGCATTCCAGCCTAACCTTCCATGCACATCACACAAATTGAGACCATACCAGAAGCAGCTCCTGTCTAACAGCAGCTGTAGGACACTTGTTTTGATGCCTGATGATATCTTTGTATAAGTCAATCCAAGAGAAATCTATTCAAATACCAGTGCTGCACAAACAAAGGGATTTTGATAGGACTGAGTCACACCAGAATAAGCCAAATCAGGTTCCTGGAGCATCAGAGACCATACTGGAGATTTTATTTTGCCTGTAATATTTGAAAGTTTGACAACTGAATGTATGTATTTAAAAGTAACTTAAAACTTCTGATATTGCTAACAAAATTTCAGATACAAAACAGGCAGTCTAAGTGGCTGGGAGGGGTTTGTTTGGATTTCTGCTTAGATTTAAACAAAGATGGTACCACTTCATGATCACAAAGCTTGAGCAGAAACCTTTATTGCCAGTTTGGGAGATTTTTTAAACACATATGACCTAAATATCAAAGCAAGAGCAGCTCATGTGGGTCTGTGTTAGCAGCAGAATTAGATGACAGCAGCAAACTGTTCTTACGTGGAAAGAAATTTTTTTCTCCAGAGCTCTCATCCTCAAGATAATGTAGGTCTCACCATTTTAGAAGTTTTGAATAAGAGGTCAAAGATTCGCCTCCTATTCTATCAAAGCAAATTCACATTAGCAGCATTATAGGATACATTAAGTTTATGTTAACTTTGCTGATTTAGGCTAAAGAAATTCACGTTGTTTCTAACACTTTGACAGGGTTATGGTCAGTCTAACAAAGAACTGCATTCTCTATGGCAGCTGCATCTTTCCTTAAGCATTTTTGAAAACACTATTTTGATCCTAAGAGTAGAAATTTGCATCCTGTAGAAAAGAGTTGGAAACACTAAACAAGAATATTGTTCCCATAGGGCTTCCTGGACAGACATTTTTTAGTATCTGCACTCTGCTAATTCTTTAATATCTGTATTAACACATACATTTTTACTTCTCTCTTCTCACTACAGGAAAATGCAAGAAACTTCAGAGAAATATTACAGAACATTTACAACATTCAATTGAATCCAGTACACCTCTAGTGCTCCCTAATAGAAATCAATCCATTTTCCTGACACCTGACTGCTATGAACAATATAACATGTTATTGTGGCTGTCATTTAACCATTCTCCTACTTATAATGCTTCATGTCAAATGCTAAAAAATGCAGGGCTCCTTACAGAGGTGGCACGACTCCCATGCTGGCTTCCCCTTTAATTAAATGCAAACCTTGCACCCAGCTCTGTGGATACACTCCCCTCTCCTCTCAGCCCAGCAGCAGCTTGCTGAATGTAAAATTCTCCCCACGGCTGTTTTGCTTGAAATTTGTATTCATGTAAAGTGTTTGTTATGTTGTAAATGCTGAAACTCCACTTTCAGGCCATGAAGATCATTTGGGGTCTATTACATTCTTCCCAAATGCTTTTCTCATCATCCCTCCTAAGTCAATTTAGTGCCCATTAAAGGTGCCAGGTTGACAAAGAGTTACAGGTGCTCTTTATTCCCCAGGAGCTCTGGAAAAGGGAATGGCATTGGAAGCTTCTATCTAGAGGTGCCAAACCATGTCCATCATGACCTGTTGGAAACTAAAGCCGGTGTGGGGGGTTTATGTGGCATGAACACAGATCATTAGTCTTGCTACAGACACGGCTGCAGACCCCAGTAAAAGAAACCATTTTTAGCACACAGGCAACACAAACACAACTTTTGTTGTCATTTTGGCCAAGACAGGCAACTCAGCAGCAAAAGGCTTTGTATTCCATTGAGAACTCTCTGAACTGCCCTCAGTTCAGCTTTCCCACTTCACAGAGCTTGGGAGAAGTGGTCAGATGGGTCATTTACTGTAATGCCAGCCAGCTTTAACTAGGCTTCAGACTTGTAAAACCTTAGCAGGCTCAGCTTGGCTCTAGGGATTCATAGTTTCACCTTATAAACGTGGGGACAGGGATACAAACAGCTCCTGCTGCAGTGAAAAATCTGCATACAGCAAATTGCCGTCACGGCCTGCACTGCCAAGAGATCTTGTGCAGATCACAGGGAATAAAACAAGCCGTAATTCATGCAGGCTACTTCATCTTCTGTCTTACACCAAAACCTTCACATTACACCTCACATAGTTTATTCTTCACTTGCTAACAAAGAGAAGCAAAGAGAGGAGACGATGGCATAGAGACACTACAACAGAACCAGATGGTCTGACTCTCCCAGGCCTTGGAATTGTGCCTCTTTCTGTTTTTTTGGTATTTTTGTCTTCTCCCACCCCTTTGGTGCACCTTCCTCTATGTCTGTCACATTGTTTTTTAGTTCAGCTTCCCCAGGAAGAGTTGCTTACGCTGTCGTGTTCCTTCCAGTGAGCTCAGCCAACAGGACGAGGTGGCCGTGTGGGCCAAAGGGATGGGACTCCTGCATTCCATGACAACATGCCTGAGGAGAGCAGCCATTTCCCACGAGTGTTTCCCAGGAAGGGACAGCTCTGTGCTGAGCCCCAGTGAGCAGAGGGACCCCATGGCTGCTCACAGCACACTCAGGGTGCTCACAGATACCCCTCGGGAGTGCCCCTGCTGCTGCTGCTGTGCTGAGCACTCAGCCCCAAACGGGAGGGGACCAGACCTCAGCAGTCCTTGGGATCGTCCCCCAGGCACTCTGGAAACATTTTGGTACAGCTTTTGCTCTCCACCTTCCCCCTGCCGTTCCCTGCTCGTTTCCCAGCCAGGTTATGTCTTGGCTAAGGCAGCTGTTGATCTCCTCCTGCAAGCCCCTCCTCACACATCCTCACACACAAACGGCAGAGCAAGGGGGATTTATTTCTCTTTGCTCCTGTCCAGCATGCAGCACAAAAAAAAGCAACACATGAAACTATTATTCCATTCTTTAACTGCCAGCCAGGGCTGACTTCAGTGGGCAGTTGCTTCTCTGCATCACCTGATAATCTGGCAGTCCAACCAACAGCCATACAAACCCCAGATTTATTCTTAGGTTCAGTTGTAAAGAACATTTTAAAAGTGAAGCAATGAAAATATGCTGGTTTTAACTTCATGGCAAATAGTTTATATGAGAGAATCACTAAATTAATTTCCATCATTCAAAATTCATAAAATTCATTTCACTTAACAATAACATATAAAGGAGTTTGCTAATATATTCCAGTGTATACTCTACATTTAAATTTAATTTATATGAAGTTCTGCTTTCATATGAACATTATTGTGTACCAAGGATAGGGTGTCTTGGAACTCTCTAGCCCTTTTGCTCAGATGTAGATCAGTGTTTAGCTTTTAATCCTCCCTCTGCTTTTACTGCTTTCAGGGAACAATAGGGAAGCCCACTTGTAGTTAATTTACCACCTGAAGACACTAAATAAAAGTTACAGGGTCTCATTTATTAAATCTCTCCATAAGACTGGAAACATCAGGCATCCAGTCAGGGCTATGTTTTTATTAAATATTTTCAGCAGTGAAATTAAAGCCCTTATCCAAACAAACATAAGGGAATCCAAATAAACCAGTGTATTTATTTGCAAATTTGTTAAGTGGAGTTGGTATTGCAGACACTTATTTTACTTTCATTCTCAATACCCATTAATTTACCAGGCTTTCTGGCAAGTTATCTGTTGTGTGTTATTTCCTTTATTGTCTACCTTTTACTAAAGCATTTTGGCATGCTCAAAGATAGAGAAATAAAATTAACTTGTCCAAAGGGAGGCATCCCACCATCTGTGTGCTCCAGCTTGCTCCAGGCTCTGATGCCAAGCCAAGACCATTTCCCACTGTAACCCCCACACTCAGCTTGTGAAGCCACTGCTGGTTTAGGTGCATTTTCTGCCTTTCTGGGCAGACCAGTCCCTTTGTTCCCATGAAGAACAGACTGTATATCAAGCAGAAACTACATCAGCTAGAAGTTCTCTATTTACACAAAATGTGAAGTTTCTACTTTTAAGCCCTGACACGGGATTTTTAGATTCTGAAGTGTCTGCAGATGTCACTATTGTGGTTTTTAAGTGCGGGATTGCTGCTGTCTCTTACCTTGTCAGCTCCTGCCTATCGCTGGTGATCCATGGCCTGTTAGCATGAGGATTTGGGATGGTGATAAAGGGTCTTTTCTTTGGCTGAAAAAAAAGTCAGAAAATACATACTGAACAGAGGGGATTAACAAGGAGAACTTTTGTTCTACATGAGCTTTTGACATTTTGAAATTTAGTTCTCTTCTAATTCGTAACATACAATATTTTTAGATGTCCCACAAAACAGATGATCTGTACAACTTTCCCTTTGGATAAGCATTAACACACAGTTTCCAAAATTAATTTGTTCCCTCAAACCTCAGCAGCTGCTGACTGAAAAGGCTTTATTCCTTAAAATATGATTTGGCATAACATAACCTAACAGCATACTGTAGTCTATTATTAAGGTTGAATTGTCAAATGAATTGTGTCAACGTAAATTAAATTCTGGGTTTATATTTTTTTCCCCCCTTAGAAGAAATTTCCACCCCTCTTCAAACTTTCTCACGAATTCAGAAAAGACATTTTTCAAAGACATGGTTGTTATTGTTTGTGAAACATCAAAGTTTCCTGCGAAACAGTTCGACATTTTTCCAACATCTCTTTTTTCAAGCTGAGCACAAGAAATACTGCTGAGCTTCCACTTCTATTATCTCAGATTCATCTCTCTGACAGCATGGAGAATGGCTCCATAAGAAACAAGTGTTGTCCCAGCTCACTGGATACACAGCAAATACCAAAAATCAAGTGGGCAATAATGTGCCCATCAATCCCAAGCTATTTTTTAATAGCAGTGGCAATTAACCATTGGTACATATGAAAATTTCTGCCAGGCTCCACATAGCTTGATTTAAATGAGAGTAAGCACTTACTCATTTGACTGAAGGTCGCTATAATGCAAATGGATAATTCTCCGTCTCTCATGGGGATGAACATGCCCAGAAAACCCAGCCTGGATGGGGTTTGTTTGATCCCTGTCCAGTGACCTAGAACAAGTGTTCTGCTTGCTTTCCCAGAAGCACTCATCCATGGGAATGCTGGGACAGGAGTGAACCCTCCAGGGGTCTGGATATTCATTTGACTGAGTCTCTTAAAGCAAAGTTAAGCCTCACTCACATCCTCCCAGAGATAAATAAATGTGAAAGAAAGCCTAAGAAGATTGGGACCCAAAATGCTGAAGTTCAGGCATGGGGGAGGACAGTCAGCCCCTGCCCCTCACTTTGGTTGTTATTGTGTCATCATTTTGTAGGTGTACTGAACATGCACCTAGAGCTAAGAGATATTTCTTGTGATAGAAGGGATTTTATAGGCCATAAATGTACAAAAACAGTGTTTAAAACAATGTCGTTGAAAAAGAAAAGAACATAAAGAAGCATCTCGATAATCATAGAATGTCCTGGGTTGGGAGGGACCCTAAAGACCATCTCGTTCCACCCTCCTGCCCTGGGCAGGGACACCTTCCACCATCCCAGGTTGCTCAGAGCTCCATCCAACCTGGCCTGGAGCACTGCCAGGGGTGGGGCAGCCACAGCTTCCCTGGGCAACCTGTGCCAGGGCCTCCCCCCCCTCCCAGGGAAGGATTTGTTCCTAATATCTCATCTACCCCTGCCCTCTGGCAGTGTGAAGCCACTCTCCCCTGTCCTGTCACTACAAGCCCTTTTAATGTGACATCCCTTCCTCATTGGCTTGGCTATCTTTCATTTTCCATCTCTTATATAATAGGTTTTTTCAATTTTATCTTTCTGGCTTCTAAATTAGGTAGCTCAGCTGAAAGCCAGCACTTCCTCAACTTCTGCACCACAGAAACTGATCATACATGTACATCACCACACAAATAAACGCATTCCTAGATGTTTGTGCCATGAAAAAAATCCAAGCCTTTATAATTTTAACACTGACTATAGGGATATTACAATGAAAAGTGTTGAAAGAAAAACAGTCAGTTATAAACAGTGGTATTTGAGCAAACTCTTGCAAGCTAAAAAATATACATTCCTACAAACCTGTATTTTGTTTGCATTAAAACCCTGCTGGTACGACATCTAAAAGGATAGAAAAAAACCAAACATTTAGCAGAAGACCTGGTAGTAACAATAGTAGGTTTCGTAAATACTAAGAGCACTAGTTTTATTAATGCAAGTTGTTATTATCCTCAATACAATCTTATTAAAAAGCACGTCTCAATCAGAAAGGATAATGGGATTGTAAAGAAGTTTATATGGAGTTTATATGAAGTTTATAAGAGCATAATTGTAATACGCTCTTATTACAATTAACATTTATTTTCTCATTAAATTTCTGTGTAATATAATGTTAAACCTGTCCATCTATATTTTGAGTCATTTATGTATGGTCAGTATTTGTTGTGCCAAATTTGAATTTAAAACCTAATCCCAAACCAATTGTGACTGTAATTATTTTCATCCAAGTATAGTAGGAAGGTCTGGGGGCTTGAACATCTACTGGGTTAGTGCTCAACACCTTATGCCCTTCAGACTAAAGAGCAAGGTCTTTGCTTGATTCTGTGAAGCCCTGACACATATTGCATATCTCAGAAATAAAAATACAAAATAGGAAAGGACTTTACCTTTGCACTTTTTGGAATGAACAGTGATTAAACTAAGGATTCCTTAATTAGAATACTGTCTCCTATACTCCATGCTTCTGAAAATGAAACATGCAAACATTATTTATATTCACTTTTACTACCAAAAATAATACATTTCTAAACCATTTTAATAAATTACTGTTAATTCAGCTTTTCCAAATGTGAGCAAAACCAAGAAATACTCTTCATGAGCATAGAGCCATCACAATGCAATTCAATAATAACAGCAATTTCATACTGATATGAATTTGTTTAAAAGGTGACCTAGACAATGAAGCAAGTATAATTAAATTGGAAACAGCTAATTCAATAAAGTACTGATGTCAAAAGTAATAATCAGAGGAAATTTTAGTGCAACACTCATCTGCAGAAAGGATCATTTTAGAATAATGGTATGCTTATGTAAAGAAATTTAGAATATAAAATGTCTGATGGTGGTTGATTGAAAAATAGAACAAAAAGTGGTTTTATTTTAAGAGATTACAAAATGAGTAAAAAAACCCAAAAAGACACAGGATTGCTAACATTAATATGATGTACTGGTTTCAATGGAACAAAGAAAGCCTACAGAATTTGATTAAAATCTCTGCTTCCTGGCTTGAAATGGTTAAGTACAATTAAGTTTCGCCCAACTTAGGCACTAAAAAGTGCAATATTATGTTTTCCAGAAGACAACTGTCACTGCACAGTCATTCATTGTATCCCCCATTCCCACTGTGCAGGAGCAGGAGAACTCAGCTGGTGCACAAAGCTGTCCTTCATCTGCCCACAACACAGAGAGGGAGCTCCCAACACCCCTTTCATTTGTTTCTGCAGAAAATCGAGACTAGTTTAACATTAATTCAGTCTCTTGCTCCTCTGGCCCACCACATTTATTGAGCTGAGGTCAGTATGAAAAATATCCAGCAGAGATCCACACCAAAGGTCAAGTTCCTCTGCCCACTCTTCAGCCACGAAGGTGAAGTTCCTCTGTCCAGAGCCCAGTGCCATTTTCCATCAATCCCTGACTGATCCAAGGCAGGGGAATGAGACCATCAAAAACCTCAGGCTGTTCCAGCCCAAATGTAAGGTAATTGGCCTAAACATTCCTTTTTATAAAACCAGTAAGGAATTTTCCCTGAAGGAAAATTGCCAGAGAGCACGAACAAACCAGACTTTTGTACTATTGCTTTTTGAGCAACACTCCCGCTCCTGAAGTTTACATGATTTTGAAACACTACCGGCAGTTCTCCTCAAAAAAATTAGTCCACACACAAACTCCTAAATATGTGCACACACATAGGAGAGATATTTCTGTCCATTTTCCCAGTAAGCTCCAACTTGCACAGGTTTCTCAGCAGATTCCTGCTCTCCACATCTTGTTGTCGGCTCCAACTCTAGTCACTGCCTGCCTTTAGAACAGCAGAGTAGAAAGGAGGGGTAAAAAAGCAGCAAAAAAAAGTGAAAAATCTATTTAAAGTAAGTAGCTAAACTATCTGTCAAGAAAAATGTTACATACTTGACCTGTTCTAAGTTTGTAACTTTCATCAAGTTATAGCCCCAGAAGGTGAAAACAACACACTTCTAACCAAGGATCAGTATAAATTTGGGAAGGTAGAAGAAGATTGATGTAAATTACATAAAGCCCACAAACAAGCAGGCAGCATTTCCCTGTTTAAAACTTAGGGAAACTAAGATGGCTTTTGCCTTGCACAGCCTGGGTAACCCTGAGATCAGCTCGGTTCATTAGAACATGGTGCTAATGACACCAAGGTTGTGGGTTTCATCCCTGCGTGGGCCAGAGACTGAAGAGTTGGACTCCATGATCCACCTCAGGATATTCTGTGAAATGTGGAATACCCCCACCTTGGCCAGCAGTCGTGAAAGGAGAGGAGGAAACACTGCAGCTTGGTCCTCAGTTCTCACGCTGAGACAAAACACTGGCAGCTGGAAAAATCACCGACTTGTCAGTGTGATCTGCAAGTCCCAGAGAAAGAAAAATATGGAACTCACAATGTCATTTTTCCAGAGTCACTTTTTTCTAACTACAACCACACTTAAATTTGTCAGTCAGAGTCTCTCAGTCCCACGTAGATCTCGTTTCCCTGGAGACAAGTCTTTTAAATAGCAGTTCAAAACACCAACCAGATTGAAAGAGGAATTCAATTAGAGAAAAAAAAAATCTTGTTGAACTGAGGATCTGTGTTAGGAAAAGCTTCTGAAACAAGTATTTTTTGTTTCCCTAGCCGAATGTCTGGGCTTTTTGTTTTTATTTCTTATCCACTTCTTTACTATAGCCATAGATAAAAAAAGATTTTAGCTGCTAATTTACTTATACTGATGTTTGCTGTTTCTGATATTGGCTAATACCTTGGATATAACTGCTATTTTTCAACCTTTTTGCAATTTACACATTCTGTTATTTATCTATAATTTCTCAACCGTTCATATAATATTGTTCCTGCTCTTTGAATGAGAAGCTTTTAGAGGACAACAAAGTTAAATAATAGTTAACCTTGATGACATGCTTGAACCTGCCAAAAAATACTGTTGGACTGGAGAGACATTGGATCGAGAAATCCCCAAGGCACATGATTCATGCTCAGAAATTCTATGAGATACAAATGTTGAGAAAATTAGTGATTTCTTATGATGGGATGCAACTAGAACACAATTCTTTAAAAACAGATTATATCCATACACAGACACCATTCCCAATGGTGCCTTAAAAGAGAAATTTTTTTTATCAAGGAAAAGATGGATATCCTCATGCTTGAAATACAGCTCTTTGGAATTTGAACTCATATTAATAAAAGCTCAGTTTTTCACTTCCAGTCAGCTGTTGCAGCAGCTACTGATGAAAAGAAAACAGTAAATCACTTCCAGACACCATCACTTGCAGCAATGATAGGTTGTTTCAATGAGTGAAATTTCAATAGCTATAAAAAACAAAAGTAATTAAACCTCTGTTTTCTTTACATGGTCAAGCGCAATTTGCCCCTCTACCTGTAATGTGCCAATTTCCCAAACAGATTTACAACAAACCCATTGAAAAAGTAAAAAATAGAAAAGAACGTAAGGTATTTGAAAGCCTAATCACTCTCCTTCCTTGCCATTGCAGTTAATAAGATGTAGAATATTCTACATTCCTGTGCTGGGCAACAATGATGCATCTCCAGGAAGGGCAACCCGAGTCACTGGATAGCTGGAAGTCAAACAGGGCTTGTAACTACATCATTCTCATGCAAGTTTTCCCGTATAATCTTCAACTCATCAAATTTAGACACAGAAATCTATTCCTTTGGCCTTTATCGTCTGAAAATTCACGTGGGCCTGCAAACTCAGTGGTAGCTCACTGAACCCCTGGCAGCTGAATTAGCATCAGGATCAGCATCTTTCCCCCAGCTGACTGCACAAGAAGATGTCAAGAAAAACACTCTCCCTCCTGGCAGTAATTCCTTTTGGAGTGCATTTATTCTTTCAAAAAAAGACACAAAAGAGACAGGCAGTATATTACAGAGCTACAAAAAGAAGCAATCTGTCTTAATAGTTGGGAAAGTTGTGAGCAAAAGCAAAAGCCTGGTTTTTGAACCCTCCTCCAAAATTTGTTTTGATTATTTAATGGTTATTAATCTCTGAAATAGGAAAATATTAACTGTTATTTCAACTTAATTTACAATATAATTTATAATTCTTTTTAAATCATGTTATCATAAGAGATATAAATGAAGAGAGAAGAGACTGCATTGCATAAAACTTGAAGACAAAATCTCATTTTATTATTACCTAAACTGGCGGGTTTTGGGGGTTTTTTTTGTTGGAAGATGAAAATGCTGAAAAATACAGGTTTTGATCATCTGCTTGTACTTTATATTCTACTGTAACATTTTAAATTGCTAAACTCACAATTTATACATCCTGACTTTACTCAAAATTGCTAGATGCAAGCAATGTACAGATATTTAAAAATAACCATTTTTGACCCAAAGAGTTTAAATAAATGCCACACTCCATTTGGAAAGAAGTGCTTAGTTAGTTTCACCTCAAAAAAAAAAAAAAGATGGAAAAAATGCAAAACATTTAGTACTAAGAAACAGCAGTGATCATGCAGAATTAAAAAAATCCACAAAGTGCTGCCACAAAAGAGTGAAAAAAGAACCCTTCTTGTAATAGCCCTTGGCAATAAGACAAAAGTCCTCCTGGCCTATACAGGTGGAGGATGCACTGGGTGGAGAACAGTGTTAATTAATATTTACAATTTTGGATGGTGTTTTACCAACCTGACCAACAGTGATATTCAATTCTCCCCTCCAGTGACATCAAGAATGGATGCCAGAAACACTCTGGAATAATCTTTAAGCTGTTGAACAAATATGCCCTAAGACAAGTCCTGGGAGATGTCTATGCAGAAAAGAATCATCTTTCTCTAGCAAAAGGTTACTACAATATAATTTCTGCCCCCTCCTCTTTTCTCACATAATTCCTTTTGAATGATGGAGCTGGATCCTAACTCCAGTTAAATGCTGAGTTAGAGGATTTGAGGGAGGACCTGGCCTTACCTCTCCTCAGCTTTGCCTGCCATTTTCCCCTGGCACTAAATCTCTTTCTTCCACACAGAGTGATCAACATCACAAAGAAAAACAGAAAAAATAAAAACACCAAAAAAACACCAAAAAAACACACACACACAAAAAAAAAGGCAAAACCCCAAACCACAAATACCAAACAAACAAAACAAAAAGAACCAACAAAAAAAGAAAGGAAAAAAAAACCAAAAACCAAGAAACCAAAAATAAAAGACCATTAACTTCAATCTGTTTCAGACGAAGCCCAGCCTGCTTACTGCTCTAGCAAGAGTTCCCTTTCATGCCCTTGGTAGGATTTCTGCCTCATACCCTTACTAGTTATTTTGTCACTTTCCAAAAAGTGTTTTGTTACTCCAATTCAGCACAGCGATGCCCCCCCTCACGTTTGCAGCCCTTTGAAAGCACCTTGGCAGATACACAATGACATTAGGGGGTCTCTGACTTCTTGGCTTGCATTGGCACAGCCCTTCCACAACATATTTTGAATACCCACATCATCAGCATCTCTCTGAGGGAAAAGAATGCAAACAAACAAACCAATCTCATCCAAAAAGGACCAAAAAAGTTGACTAAAAGGTACTCAGTCATCAATAGGGAACTGAGATGTGCTCTTGCATTGATAAGGGGCAGGACGAGTCCTGTTCCTCTGAAGAGAAACTCAGAGCAGAATCCACGTTGGGTACCACGTGCATCATCCTCCAGGGAAACCTTTCTCACTTCACTGAACATAAAAGAGTCTAGACAGATTGTTTCAGGAGACTAAGCTAAAATGAGGCAGAAAGAATACCACCCACAGGGAATTTGTTAAAATTGCTAAAGATACAGATTGCAAAAAAAACCTGCTCAGAAGACTTTGAATTCAATTCTGATTGCTGCAGAATATTCAAAGAGAATTTATTTGTGATAGACTGTCCCCATAGAAAAAGGAAAAAAAAATACATTTGGGTTACATACTGTAAAGACTGGAATTTTTTTGCATACATAGAGTGAAAATCAGAGGGATAAAACACTCAAGAATTGTTTAGTAGAAACTTTTCATCTTAAACGTTGACAGAAAAATTTAATATCATCTACTTGCTAGAAAGAAAAATTCTCAGTAGATTTTATGACAAACGGCAAAAATAATGTTCTTGTATCACCACAGAATTATATCCTGCTTTAAAATACATATACAATGAGAATTGTATATGTATATATCATTATTATTGGATAACAAGAGTGATAATATAAGGAATGGTAATCCATATATATATATATATATATATATATTCCCTATGTCCATTGCGGGGTGGGGTGGAATCTGAAAATCATTGAAGGAAGAGTTGCATCCAGTTTGATTTATGCCTGCTCTTCTTTTTATGTGTAGCCTGGGGAGCCTCATGATGATGTGTAATGAGTCAGGGTGAAATGTGTGTAAATAAATGCACTGGCAATTTGTGAAGGCTCTTTAAAGCATCTTTTTTATACACTCCATTTCAAATTGCATTTTCTGGGGGAGAAATGGGAGACATCAAGAAAAGACAGAGCTCACAGAGTAAGAAAAATCTCCAATTTTATTCTATTTCTGTTCTTGCCTTTGTGTTTTTTCATTTTCCTCTTTTTCAGAAGGAAAACCACTGGCCAATATTTCATCCTGATGCAATAATAAGCAGGTGGACAAAGTTCAAGATGAATACCTGTGACAGATCTCTGTATACAAACAAGTAGCATGACTTCTCCTCCCTGGAGCTGGGGAACTCCATGGGATAAACATAGAGCTGGTTTTACCAGTAAAAGATCAGAACACCATTCCCTCTCTTTTTTTCTCCCCCCTCTCCTTCACCCCTCTGGTTTGTAATTCACTTTTCTTTCCCCTGGAATATTTGGTGGGACAGTTCAAGCAGCTCCTTCACTGGCAAAGGAAAATATAGAACATCCTGAACAATGTTCTCTGTTTATGGAAAAGAAGGGTTAACAAACCAGCCCCACACCAGCAGTTTCAACACCAAACTTCCTACCCAAGAAATGGAATGACCCTGAATCCTTTCTGTATTTCCAAGTGCCTACAAAGAGGAGCAGAACTGCAAGTTTTCTGTGTTAAGGTAATTTTTGCTCAGCCACAGTCAGCTAAGGTAGCCAATCCTATTTTTAATAGTCAAATTACCACTAATCAAAATAAATCAAGATATATTCATCCACCTTTGTTTTCATTTTATATTTTACCCTCCCCCAAGCCTCACTCACCCTAAAATATGAAAATGTATGGAAGATCTTACAATACCAACCTGAGTTATAAAGTACTGTAAACTCAGTCCACAGAAAAAACAATCCCTCCACCATTGCAACACTGAGATTTAAAACATGTTCTTTATATTTATTTCTTCTAATTCTCGCAGATTTTCTTTTCAAATGTGTTTCTTCTAATTGTGAGGACATTTTTAATAATTTACAAGTCTCAAAGAATAGTGATTTTAAGATCCAAAAGCAATATTGGGCAATTCAAAACAAAATAACAAAAGCTGTTATTTACATGCAGAAAGGTGCATGTATCTATATGCAACAGCATTCTTTTGCTATATGAAATGTTACATATGACTAGCAAGTTTCAGTTTGTGACAGAAAAAATTGCTAAAATCAGTTATGATATTCAGTGACTGGTAGCTGAGGGTATAATGTCATAAATTCCTAAGAGTTCAGTAACTCCTTTATTAGAAATTAGTTTCAAGTTATCAGTTCAGGACATCCCTACCCAAATTCTAGCCTTTATTCACTACCTGGTGAAGCTCAAAATTATTTAATACAAGCTAAAATTCTACCATGGCTTTGTTGCAACAATTGCTTTTCACTGAAGACAACACATCAGAAACGCTTGCTATTTCTGCCTGAACCTACTTGCACTTGCTTAGGAAATTGCTAGGAGTTGCTTGAGAAGAAAATTTAAGTTAACCATATTCTTTTATAAATCAGCATGTTCCCTATCTCTCTGAAATTTTCTTTATCTAAGGAAATCAGAACGAGTAGCTTTCTTAGTTGGGGAAGTACCTGCTAATGTCCCAGAGACACTATTAGTTTAAATTGATAAGACTCAGTAATATCATCATTCAAAAGGAAAAGGCATCTCCCTCTATGAAAATAAAGGCCTTTGAGCTCACTCTTTATCTTTTGATAAATGTCTCTGCTGTCCCCTGTGTTTATCCCCAGAGGAAGAGGAGACCATTATCTGCCATAGCATTCAATTCCCCCGACATTATCATCACTTGCACCTCCTCTGTCTTGCACCTCTTGGCTCTTTCACCACCCTCAAGTTGAGAGCCATATTTATCAGAGGAAATTAGAAATTACCAGTGTCTGCATTTTGCTTCTCCTGTGATTCATGGAGCACTTCTCACAATGTGAGACGCAGTTCATGAATTGCTGGAGAGACGGAGGAAAACAGCAGTGCATTTATTTCCATAGAAATGGCCTAATTGCTATGCAGACTTGGGAGAATATAGAAGGGATTCTTGTCTGCAAACAGGGGTCCTGCTGGCAGTGCCCTTCTGTTTATGCACAAAGAAATACAATTGCAAAACTGTTGAAGAAATAGAACTTTTAAATCAGTGAGGTGCCCCTCAGCTGGACCCGCTACAAAAGGACAATGAGGCAGAGCTTTGGCAGAAAACCAGGGCACTTCACTCCCAGCATGAAGGTTTGTCAGCACTCAAGAGAGCAGTGAAACAGTGTCATGGAACTGTGGGATGGTTTGGGTTGGAAGAGACTCTAAGGATCACCTTGTTCCACCCCCTGCCATGGGCAGGGACACCTTCCAGTGGAACAGTTTGCCAAGAGCTCCATCCAACCTGGCCTTGGACACTTCCAGGGATGGGGCAGCCACAGCTTCCCTTGGCAACCTGTGCCAGGGCCTCTCCATCCTCACAGTAAGGAATTTCTTCCTAATATCCAATCTAAATCTACCCTTTTTCATCTTAAAGCCATTCCCTCTTGTCCTACCATGAAGAACATAAAAGGCAGTTTTAGGAAGGAGTGAATATCAAAGCAAAACGCATTTAAAATACACACAGATGCAAGACATAAGATAAAACACCTTTAAAATATAGATTACTCCTACAATTACATATGAAATCAAGATATTTACAAGAAAAAAGCTGTTAGTCATTCCCATTTAAAATTTTTGTCTGCCTGTTAATGTTTGCTCGTTTTGTGTTTCATCACCTATTATTTAGAAAGGTTTTACCCAGAGATTACACAGATGACTGAGTTTAAGATTACTTCAGATAAAAATGGTTGTAAATACACCAAAAGTTGCTGGTTTACAACCTCTACCTTACAAAAATACATCACAAATATCAAAGAAATGGGTTTGTGTGAGACTTTGTTATAATTTTCCTATCCTGTCTTAGTCAAACAGCAAAATTGCTCACAGTATTTTGCTGATATTAGTTATTTCCTGCACTTTAATTTCACAGGCGGAATATTCTGAACTGTTTTGCTAGAGCAGCTATACCAAAAAAATGAAAGAAAAATCTCTTCCTTTTTGAAATGCTTCTGAAAGAGAAACAAGATTCAAAATAGTGACATTTTATAGATACGTCCAATTCAATCTCTTACATAGAGTGGACGTCCTTCCCAAAGTTTTACCCAACAAAAAGAGAAAATCTTAGTTTCAGGAGAAAGCAAAATTATGAAATGTGAAAGAAACAGTTATTTATTGACTGACTTACTTGAGTACAACTATTTATAACTGCAAGTGCTGTGAGGACACAGTATGGCACAGCTGCTCCTGCTCAGGTACTTCACTTTGGGTCAAGACACTTAATTCTGAATTTAATTGTAATTTGAATGATGGTTTAAGCAGATGTAGAAAATGGGAGTGCTATGTGGGATGAGCAAAACATTGAGACACCATGTGGAAGGAGAAGAGCAGTGGCACAGAAGGAAGAACACAGACCCCCTGCCCTCATCCTTTGCCTGTTATAAAGGAGTGGGCACTCACTATTTTTCTCTAGAATATTAATCCTTATGAACAAGGGATCAAGGTATCTGCCTTGGATGGGTTGGTAACTTCACTGGGATGTTTTTCTCTGCCATATCCTTTGGGCCAGAACTGTCAAGAGCCAAGGGGCTGCAAGGGACCATAAGGCTGAAATTTGTTTGCAACCACCTCACTGAAACATTGACTTAATACCCATTGTTTTCTCTGTAAATTTGGGCTTTTCTCATTATAAGGTTTCCTGCATGTTAGAAATGGCCAAATCCAATGCTGGTGTTGAACAAGTTAACAGAAGCATATATTCAGTTACAAATAACTTCTTGCACCAGCTGAAAGGTAAAGCTCAGTATGAATGTCCTTACACACAGTGCAAGCTCCTTAAGTTGAATTTATAAAGTACATATGGTTTAATTTCAAGATATGGGAGCAGATTTGTTCCTAAGATTCTGCTACTGAATATACTTACGTTCTATATTCTATTTTCTGCTTTAATTTCTCCTTCACTGGTAGCTCCTCAAATGGCAATTTCTAGTTCTTATTTCTATTTCTAATTTTTATTAATGTTTTAAAGGTTCATTTATTCATTATAAATGTACATGTACATACAAACACACACATAAAAATCCTCAGTTATCTGGGAAACTCCACCAAAACAGAACAAATCTCATCACTCCCATTAGCAGCAACACATTGCCAGGGACAGACTTGGAACAATTCACTCTTGCAAGGAGATATCAAAGAAAACTTTTGTTTCAAACCTCAGTTTTCCATAGCTTTACTTAAAAGCAGAAAACTATAGAATAACTCTGCCTGTAAGACCCATTTCCTAAACATATAACGAAATGAAGATACTATATAATTGAAAAAGGGAACAGCAAGGCCATTTGGAAAACTGGCATTCTCTCAAAATTTTATAAAATAGCTGCAAACAGAAGGGGATACGAGACTGGGATATTTGTGAGGGGGCTGCCAGAAGGGAAGGTACCTGTGCAGCTCAGACCACTGACATCCTGACATAGTTCCAACACTTTAGAAATCCCTGAAATCAAAGTAACAACTTTTCCCAGTTAAAATGCAAATTCAGAGGGTCACAATTCTATTATTAAATTCAGCTTAATTGTAAACAATATATGTCTGTGAGGACTGTAAACAGCACTGCTCGCTGAAGAAGCATCAAAACACTGAGACAATTTTTACTCTGAGAGATGTCGGGAAACACGACCCATACAATTTATAAATACTCCCAACAGCTGAGTCTGCAGAACTGTTCGAGTTGAACATATACTATCAACAAACGAAGGAAAATGGATTGTATTTGTGAGACACAGCAACCTCCACATACTTTTCTTGAAACTACTTGTGCATGCCCTAGAAGCCTCTGTAAATGTTGTGATAAAGTAAGTGCCAGAATAGGGAGCAGTCATGCATGTGATAGGAAAATTCACTGGTGTGGCAGGGGAATATATATGAACGTTTGCATTTGTTTGTTTGCTTGTTCATACTTTTTACAGCAGAAAGAGTTATTATGTTGGATGCTCTGCGACACTTTTAAAATATGCAGGATTTTGCCAAATATCTTTGTAATTGTAAGGAAGAAATGTTCTGCTTCCTTTTAAGGATGATTACAGAAAATTGGTCATGGCAATTTAATATCCTGTGCTATGTGGCTTCATCTCCACTAACCTGCTGGAAAAGGTTGCTGTTGATTTATGCTTTTGTTTGTGAATTACACTGTAGAGTATCAGAAGCAATAAGAGCTGGAAAATTGCTTCTTACAGTCAATGACCTCCTTGTAGTTTACTTCCTTATTTTATCATAATAGAGACATTCACTTGATGGAGATTTCCCTACCAAAGCGAAGACTCTGATCCTTGACCTTAATGACAATGTTTTCCTACCTGCTCAAAGCATTACAAGTATTTCAGTGACAGCCAACTTGGAGCAGAGATTTAAATAGGGTTTGTTATTTGGTGGTAAAAGTGCAGTCTACTGAGATAACTACTGCTGTTAAGAAAACAATGCTTTATCCTTTAGATTACAGTACCTCTCACATAAACCTTCATTTCTCTTCCCCTGCTAATTTCATCTTCTAAACAGGACCAGCATTGCTTGATCATTGCTGTTAAGGCTATTTATTTGTAGCTCAGAATGAAATAGAAGCCTCTAACAAGGGCCCAAAGACTATGAAAATCAGTGGGAGGTTTTTCCTCAACTCCAGGAGGATCTGATCAATCTCTATATGCACAGAGTAATTATGTTTTCAGATGAGGCTGTCATCTTCTGTCAACCATGGTCATGTAAGTGAGGATTAGCACCACCACACTGGAGCTAATGGAATTATATTGCTGTACAGAATCACAGAATCATTAAGGTTGGAAAAGACCTTTAGGATCACCGAGTCCAACTGCTAGCCCAGCACTGTCAAGTCCACCACTAAACAGTGTCCCCAAGAGCCACATCTACATGTTTAAATACCTCCAGGAATTGTGGCTCAACTGCTTCCTTGGACAGCCTGTTCCAATGCTTGACAAGCCTTTTTGGGAAGGAAATATTTCCAAATATCCCACCTAAACCTCCCCTGGAACAATTTGAGACCATTTCCTCTCATCCTATCATTTCCTGTGAATATAAGAGCGTGTTACTAATGACAGAGTGCTGTTGAGGACACAGAGATGTGGTCAGCTGGATCAAACTGGGATCACAAATTTAGCTCAGTCATTTAGGGTTATCAATCACTCGTTCACAAATACTGGTTCTAGAAAACACCATGAACCTATTACAGAAGTAGTAGGGTTACTGAGTTACTGGGGTTTTCTAAGCCCAGCTCAGGGTTCCCTCCTTTCTAAGGAAACAGAACTCAAAAATTCCCACTATCCACCACTCTTCACCCTGTAATTCTCTGAACACCAAACTTCTCACCCACACCTAGGAGTCAAGGTCAAGCCTGTTTGAGCGTGGGGTAGAAGGACCAAAGATGTTAAACTCCCAGGTTTGTCAGAAGAGGTGGCCTGAAACGATCAAGGAAGGAGACAGATTAATACTCCAACTGAAGAAGTGTTTACAGAGCAGATTAAACCATTATTAGAGATTCCACACGACAGATGGCACTGGAGAAAATCAGGCGTCATGTGTTCTGCCACTCACAGCAATACTTGCTAAATGGAATGAGGAAGAGTTGCTAATGAAGATAACACGTAAGAGAATATTATTGTGCTCTAAGGCTTGCTTTGACTCAGAGGGAGCATTACCATCTATCCCAGATTGCTATTTCTTTTTACAGAATTTCTTTCATGCTTTCTCCTTTTAACACATTTTGTTCTGTTACCTTCATAATAGGGCAGTAAACAGAGGAATGAGATTTCTCCTTGACAAATTTCATTCCCTAAAAGACGCAAGTGAGGTTGAAAAGTCAGTTATCTTTGTCTTTCTTTCTGTGCCACTCCAATTAGAGCCTGCCTCTGTTGATGAGTTTTTGCTTGTCTCATCTCGTTAGATGTTGTAGGCTTTAAACTTAAAGATTTTATATGCAGATTTTTGATGTCTCCTTAATTTAAATATCTATTGTCTCCTTGCAAATTTAATAACCTATTATTTAGTTATGTTCACACTTGTTTTTTTCAAATTATTATAGCTTGGTTTACAGTTAATCTTAGGTAACATAGAAGGGTAGACTGCACTGAAAGCAAACGTTCAGGGTAATTTTTTAATTTAAATAATAAGTATGAAATTTCTGTATATGCAAGTTAAAAAGAATGTTCCCTTCACATCAAACCACCAGCTGAATCTGATAAACATGTATCAATTACTGTACAGAATAAGATACATATGCACAGGGTTGATGAGTTTACCCTCTGGTTATGGCTCTGCAGCTTCAATTATGATCTAATCCCTGTAAGTCTGGAGTGACTGAAAAATGGCAGTGACCCAGTGAAAGCCCAATTTTAGAAATGACATTCAAAAAGCTACAATAGAAGGAAAGAAAAATACTTGCATCATGAAGTAATTTGGATCCTGGGTGTTCAGAAAATGTCTTGGAAGATGCAGATTGTGATTCCTCAATTGAATTAGAGACACAAGCTGGGTCCCCTACTTTAAAAGCATATTGCCATCATGAAATACCTGCAAGACAGGGATCCTTCACAGAGGTGACGTGTTCTGAGCCTGCTGGATGAACTGGGCTCCTTCCTCAAGGACCACCTACATTTCCAGATCCTGCCTGGATGTTGGTTTTCAGAGAAAACACGAAGTTACAGATCCCTGTATTACAGTAAAACAGTAAAGTGCCCTGTAATGAGAACAGTAACAAAATGAAGCTTTTCTCTGACATGAAAGAAAATCCTTCTGACTTACAAGGTTACCTCCTACTCAGTCTGCTTTTGGAAACCGAGGTCTCAGGCAAAGATTACTGTTCTCTCAGGTCTGATACTCAAAACGAGAACAGAACCTCAAGATGATCAAAGACGTCCTAAAAAGGATAAAAATTTCCTGAATCTTATGTCTCTTTTTTACCTTAATCAAGAATTTTCCAAGAAGTTGCCAGACTGCTGTAGGGAGTAATGGAAAGAGCCAAAAGACCACAAATAGTGAAGCTGAGGGGGAGGTACAATCACAGGAGCATTTATGTCATTGATTGCAGCTACATCACCCCCCGCACGCTCATGGCAACAGCCTGAAAGGCACTGGCACAACATTTCCACTGGGCCATTTCTCCAGTGATGGAGTTTCCTGCTATAAAGCAGAGGAAATTATGTTTACATTATGGGTAACATAATCAATTACAGTGATAAATTGCAACATGTTAGATTAGAATTTATTTCAGGGCTTTCTGCTAATTACCATCCAGAAGCTTTATCGTTCCGCAGAACTTGAAGGAATTCATTGCGTTTATCACAGGGCAGAGGTGAAACTTCTAGGTTTAGATCAGGAGCTGTGTCCATGGCAATCATCAAAAATTAAATTAATTCTATCTTCAAGTTCTCTTTTCGAAATAAGAATCTTTTGTCTGCCTTTCACCTCTTTCTTTCCTCACCAGCAGCTGGTTTTACAGACACTTCCATTTTATAAACACACCATTCTTATTTTCTTTTATGGTGATTATTTTTTCTCTATACTCCTGTAAACTCTTTAATACTTCAAATAAAAGGATATTTTATTTGTCATCTTTCTCTGAGCAGAACAAAGCCATTCTTAAGACATATCTTCTTAAAGCAACTACTGATTTCATCTTTAAAAAGATCATCCTATTACATCCTCCTGTAGCACGTTGTTGTCCAAGTCAATTAAGTGTTCCCACATGACCTTGACATTGATACGATCTTAACTTTTTTCTGTCATTACAAGAGGGAACAAGAATCTTACTGTTAATTTTCCTTCATTGCTCTTTGTGTCTTTATTGAGCTAAATAGTAGGATAGATACATTTTATATTCTCAGCATAAACCTCCCTTTTATTCCAATAAAGCTGTCTGTTTTCCAAGGAAAGGAAATTCACATTTCCTTGAGGTGCTGCAGCCAGCCAGCCAAGCTTGCACAATGCAAAATATTGGGACAATCACAGCATTTTGTAAAATAAGGCATTTCTGTTTCCCATAAACAGACTTTAATTCAACTTTCTCTCTACCCATGGACAGTAGGTGTCTGGGCTTTCAGGAAAAAAAAGAAAAATGCAATCTGGATAGGTTTTAAATGTAACTTGTTTCAGCTCTCCTGAGAGCAGCCTGGAAAAAACAAAAAAGGAAGCTGAGCTGTGTTGAAGGAGAGAGGCGACTTCGAGAAATTTTTTGCCAAACTCAGAAGAGGAAGTTCTTCCTGAAGCAGAGAGAAACCAGAAGTTTTCCCTGCAACAAGTGTTCCTACAGAGATATGCACATTTGGCAGGTTCTGACAAACTGCTGAGAACCCACTGCTGTCCAGGGAAGGTCATCTACAAGCAGGATCACCACAGTTTTCAGCTTGTGAGGGATCATTACTCAAACCTTCATTGCACCTCATGAGAGTAACTCTCACATCCCTTCAGCTTAGTTCATTCCTCACCCAGGGAATGAGTGAAACAAAGACATATCTTTGCTTAAAAAATTATAATAATTACTTTTATTTCATTAAGGACACATCAGTGTTCTCTCAGTGATTCATCAATCACTCTGACAAGTCTTGCTTTATTCGTAATATCTTTTTTTCCAGTTTTGTCCCGTTAATTGTTCTCCAGTACTGAAAGGAGGGTTTCCTGCCCTAGAGGGTAAATTCCACTTAAAAATATAGACTTCACTGCTGCTTGGGTCACATGCAGTCAGGAACAGATGGAGCATGTTGTGCCCTGGCTTCCCACCAACACGAATTTAGGTCTCACATCTGCCATCTCATCCTCATTTCTGACAACATGTGCTTCAACCCTCCTTCCTGGCTTCTCCATCCCAATGACTAATTTCCCTCTCCAATTCCTAAAATGATAGAAAACTGGGGACTGCCATAGCAAAGTATAAAGATGTTTTGCCAGCTTTATGCCAAGAGCAAGATTCCCCAGTCAGCAGTTTCACCTGCTACAGAGTCACTTCATGCTGCTCCAAAGGCATAAAGAGGTCACAGAAAATCAGAAATTCAGGCCTTTCGTGGCTCTGTGACAGCAGGAATTTAGAAGGTTGTATTAAATTTACTGTATGACATCCAGTAAACTGCATACAAAAAGTATTTAGACACATAAACTTCAGCTTTGCTCCCCCAGTCTGCATTCCTCTCAGGACAGAACAAATGAGCTCCTCTAGGAAAGGGGTCAGAGTTGTGTTTTAATTGAAACTACTCTGATGAATCCTATTTTAGCTACTCTAACTGAGCAAGAAAATCCAGGGAGAGCAGCTTTCTCGGAGTGAGCTGCTGAGAATGACCTCCCCCACCCCACCAAAGCATAACATCTGTGGGAACTATGGCTTTCATTTCAGTATTTTTAATTTCTAGTATAATTTTACCTCCGTATCAATGTCACTAATAGATGTGATTCATTTTGGATTTCCTTTGGTCTTCTGAAGTTCTACTGTTGACAGCCAATTTAAGCCCAAGATTTTTTAATACTGTCAGTAACTGTTGAATATAAGGTTCATTCCTATTCCAATCTGTGCAAATACCAGTGTATGGATTATACCCTGGGGATGCTGTGAGTGGCTGATTCCAGGGGCAATGGCTTTTGATTTTAATGCTTCTTGGAGCCCACTGTATCTTGGAACATGCAAGTTCAGGGAATGTGGTTGTTTCGGTTTTTAGGGGTTTGGTTGGTTTGGTTTGGTTGGTTTGGGTTTGGCGAGGGGGGTGGGGGTTTTTTGTTTTATTTTTTTGTTATTGTTGTTGTTTACTTGGTTTTGGTTTGGTGTGTGCATGTTTCAGCTTTCCATTCTGTAAAATGACATAAAAATTATGATCATACCGGTTTCCACTTCTCTTACACAGGAGAGAAGAAGCTTGGCAATTACTGTGTGATATTATAAAATTGATATTAGCATTACTGAATGAAAGTACTACTAAAAAGATAATTTACAGTTTTAAAGATTAATGGGATTGTTTGATGCATATCCAGTTTCTGTCATCGTAGCATAATTACCAAAACTTCTTTTTATTAATGAATAGCATAGAAATGTTAAAAAATAAACATTTTTCTCTCACTTCAAGTCCTAAATCACTTAAGATGAGAAGAGACAAAAAGCTGGGAACTTTATGTGGGGCCTGCTATGGCTTTTAAGTATTATTTTCTTATTATATACTGGAAATTTATTCTTACTTTTATTTAGAGAAATCTGGTCTTCCTAAGAATGTAGGACTCCCCTTCCTTAAGGAGGGAAAAAACCAAGAAACAACCCAAACACAATAAAAGGTTAATCTAACAGAAAGAATGAGTCTGGTTGGTTTAGCTGAGTGATGTGGTGCCCCTGTTGTAATCACAAGCTCATGGGATGGAAACTTATCCTGGCAGACATGTCCTACAGGCAAATTTGGGAACCCTGAGGTACTTACATGGGAGATGTGTCCAGCTGACTGCCCAGAAGACAGGGAAGGGAATTCTCTCCTGGGCTCACAGCTGTTGGATGTTGAAATCTGTAAGTCAAACTATTACTTAGAAGGCAACAAGTTGTCCATGGTAAACTGTTGCTTCCCACAAACAGAAAGTTCTATAGGTAACAGGCTTCAGACTGAGTTCCCAAATAGGTCTTCCCAAAGATGTAACATTTCAAGGCACAGTGGAATTAAATCAGTACAATTACAGAGTGTAATAATAATAAACATTATCCAAAATTAGAAAGGTAAATCTCAAAGGACTCTTTTTACCACCAGAACAAGCATTCCCATAGGTTTTCTTAAGGTCCTTAGCCTGGAAAGATGCTGGCAGGTCAAAAATTACACTGAGCTCTCGAGAAAATAAAAATAAAAAAGTACAACTATGTTAACTCAGAAGCATCATGAAAATGACAGGCAATGAGGAGGAAAAAGAGATTTCAGAATTATAAACAACAACCATAATCTTGCTGTTGAGGGACTTTACAAGTACTGCATTAGACTTGGAACTGAAGGTAGGAACTTATTTCTTGTCCACATATCTCAAGCCTAACAGAAAATACTTTAAATATGAAAGAATTCTTTGAATGTCTCTAAGCAGCTTAGGTTATTGCTTGAGAAATTCTCCATTCACTACAACTCTCTGGGCCCAGCCAGCCAGCCTTTTACCCACTGAAAAGTCCACCCATCCAAGCCTCAGGCAGCTGTTTTTTGTGGCAGAATTCACTGGGAGACAGTGCCAAACACTTCACTGAAATATAGAGAGACACATTCCCAGCCTTTCCCTCCTCTACTGAGTGGGCCACTTTGACATAGAAGGAGATCACGTTGGTCAAGAAGGACCTTCCTTTCCTAAATCCATGTTGGCCAGGCTTGATCCCCTGGTTGTCCTGCACGTGCCATGTGGTGGCATTTGGGATGATCTCTTCCACAACCTTGCCCACAACCCAGGCAAGGCTGACAGGCTCGTAGTTGCCCAGGTCACCCCTCTGACCCTTCTTGTAGCATTACATCTGCTAATTTCCAGTCAGCTGGAACTTCTCCAGTTAACCAGGACTGCTGGTAGATGATTGAGAGTGGTTTGGCAAGTTCTTTCACCACTTCTCTCCTTACTGTGGGGTAGATCCCACAGGGCCCATAGACTTGTGTGTGTCTAATTGGCTTAGCAGGTCATTAACCATCTCCTCCTGGGTTATTGAGGCTTCACTCATGTCCCCATCACCAACTTCCAGCTCAGTGAGATGGGTATCCTCAGGAAAGCTGGTCTTGATATTAAAGATTGAGCCAAAGAAGTCACTAAGTACCTCTGCCTTTTCCTCATCCCTCTGCATTCCACGAATCCTTGATGCTTCTTATGCTGCCAATGTATTTATAGAAACTTCTTTTGTTGTCTTTAACTGCAGCAGCCAAATTAAGTTCTTGTTGGGCTTTAGCCCTCCTAATTTTCTCCCTACATGACTTCACAACATCCTTATAGTCCCCCCAAATTACCTAACTCTCCTTCCAGGGATGATTCTTTTTTTCCCTAGGTTTCCCTAGTTCCCTAAGTTCTAGCCTAAGTTCCCTGTTTAATCAAGATGATCTTTTTTCCTGACAACTTATCTTTCTACATGTGGGGACATCCTGCTCCTGAATATTTAAAAATTCCTTTTTAAAGCACATCCAGCATTAAAGTCCTTCCTGGACTCCTTTATCCTTCAGGACTGACTCCCAAAGGACTCTGTCAATCAATCTCCTAAACAGGCCAAAATCTGCCCACCACATGTCTAAGGTGGAAGTTTTGCTGGTGTCCCTTCTTACTTCACTCAGTGTTGAAAACTCTGACATTTCATGGGCACTCTGCCCAACAAGTCCAGCAACCACATCATCCATTAATCCTTTGTTCCCAAAAAATGGGTCTAGCAGGGCCCCTCCTCTGGTAGGCTCATTTATCAATTATGTTGGGAAGTTTTCTTCCACACACTCCAGGAACCTCCTAGACTGCTTCTTCTCTGCTGTGTTGTATTTCCAACAGGCTCCTGGCAAGCTGAAGTGGCCCACGAGTACAAGGGCCTGCAGCTGTGGGAATTCTCCCAGCTGCTTATGGAATGTCTCATCCTGGTTGGGTGCTCTGTAACAGACTCCCACCGTGACATCCACCCTGCTGAGCTTCCCCACAGGCACTCAACCTTGCCTTCTTCATCGTCATCATCAATTGTGGTGCAATCCAAACACTTCCTAACAGGCAGTGCTACCCCACTACATCTCCTGCTTTGTCTTTCTCTTCTAAAGTCCTTAGAGCCATCCAAGCAGCACTCCAGCCATGAGAGTCATCCCACCACATTTCCGTGATAGCGAATATATCACAACTTTCCTGCTCTACAACGGCTTCCAGCTCCTCCTCCTTGCTGCCCACACTGCTGTGTTGGTGTAGATGCTGGGCTCATGGTTTTGCCCCTGTCACTAGGCTCATCTCCAGTGACCCTGTCCTCACACCCTTCCCTCTTCAAGTTAGTCTAAAGACTTCTCAGTCAGCCCTGCCAACTCCTGGGCCATAATCCTTTTCCCCCTCTGAGCCAGGCATACCCCATCTGACATGAGCAGGCCTGGTGTCATGTAACCCATGACAAAACCCCATGTAACCCATGGTCAAAAATCCCCAAATTCCACCTATGACACAAGCCTTTTAGCCATGTATTAATGAGTCAACTTTTCCTATTCCTTTCAGTATTTTCCTCTAATATCGAGGAGAATACAACCTGTGTACCTACTCCTTTAACGCCATGCCCCAGTGACCTGAAGTCCCTTTTGATTACTCTGGAACTTCTTCCTTCAGTCCCATGTCTCCCCACCTGGAACATTAAGAGGGCAGTAGTCAGAGGGCCACATCAATCATTATTTTAAAATAATAATTATTTTAAAAATGAGAAGTATGGCAATGTTATCCATTGTGTGGGGACATGGGAAAAAACATTAAATGTAAAGTTTGCTGGAACACTGAACTGTGCTTATATTCCAATGTAAATCTGAAAAATGGAAAGCTGTCCAAAGCTTGGATTAATGCTCGGATTGAAACCTAGTTTATCTTTAATCCTCTATCATCACTGAAAGCAGGAAAATCATAGATTGCAAATGACAGTATTGCTAAACCACAGGAGTGTGGAAGCTTCTCAAAACACTGCCGAAGGGGAGTGTGTTATGCCAGTTTTGTCATTATTTTGCCTGTCCTAATTTGTTTTGAAGACTCTTCCCACAACAAATCAAAGCAAAATGAAGAAAAAGTTCAAAGGCAGAACATTTCTACTACGGTTTGGCCTTGGGTTTGCAGACGTCCTATTATACACAGTTAACATGCAAATTTAGATACACATAATCAATAAGTTACCAGGTTTTGTATACTGTAAAACTTTGAAATGGAATAAAAATGCAGTCAGACACCTTGCCTACCAAGAATCACTACTCTGCAGGACACAGATTTCTGTACAGTTACAAACCCTGAGTAAAAAACCCTTCCATCATCACAGGAAAATACTGATAACTAATTTAATTGGAGAGGAAAGAGTGTCTGCCTCTTCTACAAAATGGGTACATTCTACAAGAGTTTTCCCAAGATCATGTGCTAATTGCTTGGTTTTGCAAATGCTACAGAGGGTTAATAAAAACCCTTACCAAACTTTTATTACATCTGCTACCTTACCCTTACTTTATGTGCTTTTCATTTAAACACACCATGAGCAGTCAGAAGTATGACTTGTTCTTGACAGACCACCATAGCAGCAGCTTATTCTCAGTTTCTACAGATATACATATGGGTCACTTAAATTTACAGCATCTTCTTTGTGTTTTGAAATTAGGCTGTCTGCTTAATATTTCCTGAAACTCCCTGTATTCCATCTGTCATTGGAAATCGTGTTTATTTTGTGCCTTCTCCAGTTCTCTGGGATTTTACCCAATTTTAAGCTCAGACATTGCTTTGGTTAGTTCTGAAATGCCCTAGAGTAAAATTCATCAGATCCTGTTGAGCTGAAAGCATCTAATTGATGTAAAGGTTCTTTGACCTGTTCTTTCTTCTGTTCCCATCCCCTGTTGTGTTTTAATAATTGTATTAAAAATAATTAACCTTTTATTAGAAAACTGAAACAGAAGAGGCAGTTAATATGCTGTATCTTCTGCTGCTTTGTTCACTTTCCTCATGAAGTAGTTCTGTACTAGTTTAACAGTAATTTATTTTAAATTTTATTTTATTTTAAATCCTTCCCTAAATTCAAGGGCCACATGGCAACAGAATTATTTTTAAATGTTAAGTTTCAGAGATAATCACATGATAAGCTGCAGCAGCATTCAGCAAAACCTTGCATTCCTTGCCTTGCTTACCCATTCCCCTGCCCTGCCTGTTTCCCACCCCTGTCCCACCTGTTCCTTTTCCATGTGCAGCAGAACATGAAATCATTGGCTTTACAACACCAAATGTAGCCAATAAGATAAAAACCTACCAATGAATTTTTCCACGATACTGAGCTATATAAGTGAGACTGACACACAGCATCACTTTAACTCTGTATATATGCCCAGCATGTCTCAATTAACACCAGTAAGTCTGGGGTCATGAATGGAATTTAAGGTGAGAATGCTCCACTAAAAATTATGTATTTCAAATATAAGTCTAGCAGTTATTTTTGTTTTAGACTGAAGTTTTACCAAAAGTGATGAATAACACTGCAGGCAAAAACTAGAAGGTTTTTTTTTCCCCTAGAATTGGTCACTGAATCACCTGTTAACATTGCTACAATCTTTTTATAGTGGCTTTTGCATGAAAACTAATTTTGCTGTTGATTAGCACAAATACTTCTCAATGACTTTGCCATCTCTTCAAATAGTGGAGTGTCAACTGCTAAAAACCTTTGTTAGATCCCAGCTATTGCCCCCTGATAATCATTATGCATCTCTTTCACAGAAGCATAAGATTACCATCGTTACTTTCAGGAACAGACCTGGATTCTGCATATTTATATAAAATGGTACTGAAACTTCAGGCTTTGCTAGGACTCTATTTTAGGTGATGAACGTTTGCTCACAGTTCCCCACTGACAACTCAATAATCTATCTTGATTTTTACCACATAGGACTGTAGTGAATATCTCGAGTTCTATAATTTACTTCCCATAGTGCTGCAGTTTGCATGTATGACCACGCTGTCCTGTCTATGACTTCAGCTTTATCACTTAAATCAAGGATGGAAGACAGACAATTTCATTATTAGCATCTGCAAAGAAAAAGGTATCATTGTAAAAAGCCAATCTTCAGCACAAAATGAATTCTTAATTTTGACAAAGTCCTTGCCTGTACTCATTACAAGATGCTCTTCATTTCACTTCTGCTTAACCTCACAGCTCTAAAGTAAAATATTTAGTGATTTTGACAAGCTTTTTAGCCTCCTTTTTTAAAATTAATACAAGGGGTAGAAATGCAAATATTTCCTACACGGCCAGAAAAAAGCAGAACACTGTCATGGTGAGAAGCTCCTTCCCACTCAACAATGAAATAGCCTTATCTTCCTAGCATACAACCTTACTTTAGAACTATTATCATTTGTACACTAATCTGCAGTTTGAAACACAATGGTGCTATGGAAAGAAGCAATGTAATGACTTCCTAGATTACACAGAAGAGCAATTAGCCCTGAAGCAGATCAATAACATCAATGGTTTGAGCTCGAGGACAAATAAAACCTGGTATCGGTAGCAGGATGTTTCAAGCTGCTCGTGTCAGTGATAAAAATTTGACAAAGAGTGAAGATTTTGAAGCCTTGTTGCAGTTGGTTGGTTGGTTGGTTGGTTGTTTTTTGGGGGGTTTGTTGTTACAGCTAAACTCGAAGTCTAAGCTCAGACCATAACTCAGTTAGGCTGAGAGGATACACATGAAGAAGATAAAACCGTGTCATTTGGTCCTAACTCTGGTGCAGTGACAGCCCAGTGTGTCATTGTGCAAGTATGAGATAAGAGCAGGAGGCTGCTCTGCTTTGCCACTTACATTTAATGACAGTTTTTCATCTTAAACCAGTTTCCTTAGAAAATATCAGGGGCCAGGGTCTAATTTCAACAAAACTTAGTCTGTACCTTTGTGATCTTCAGCCCCTGACAGGAGGTTGTTCAGCATTTCTGATCTATAACAAGTCCTAGAAACATTGGAAACGTGGCTTTCTCCCCCCCACACAACTATACTTAACTACTCCAAGGTAAAACTGCACCTTATTGAATGATCAAGCCACTAAAATGCAATATAGGTGTAAGTGCCAGAGGTGATTCAATCCTCTCTTTGACAGGGTGTATTGAAATTAACATTTTGTCTCTCAGATTTGCCCTGCATTACAGAAAGCCTCTTAAACAAATATGCTTAAAATATTAGTATTCAACTTTTTGCATAGTTAAGTAGTAAAGTCTCATCTACACTTGAAGTCCTATGTATTTTCCAACAATTTGAAATGTTTCTGGCAGCAGTGTGTAACAGAGAGGGGCATGTTATAAACGAGTTACATGAAGTAAAAATGATTATTTTTATGTTGAATAAGATTTTTCTCATTTAAATGATCATTGGATTCAAGGTGACTCAATCATGTGCTGAGCCCAGGGTAGTTCAGGAGTGAAATTTAATCAGAACTATCTCCTGAGAAACTAAACATAATCTTATTGTGGTCATATGGAAGCAGTCCCTTACAGAAACATCTCTCATTTCGGCATTAATTCCCCTCAGAGTTTTCCATTTTGCCCAAAACCCTGCTTGCAAGCTGAAATTACTCTCTCACTGTCCCTGGGTTGTTCTTGCTGACTGGAATATCAGAGTTCCATCTGTATGTCGCTGTACTTACTTACATACACATATTCACCCCATCGCTCACTTAGGTTTTCCCATTTACTGATTAACTCTGGGAATTAAATTTTCAGAGACAATCCTGGAGATTACATGCCCAACTTCCATGGATGTCCAGAACTATCATTTTTTCCACCCCTAGAACTTAACTAGTTAACAATTGCAAATTTGAAAGGACTTTGCCCAAGTACATGCCCAAGAAATTGTTGCAATATTAGTTAAGAAGCCTCATGGAATGCTCACTACAAATGAAAAGAAATATACAACAGCAGCAAGCCTCCTATATTGCCATATTTCCTAATTAAGAAATAAGGCTAATTAAAATTCTACTCCATTTCAAAGGAAGAAAAGCACCTCATTACAATTCAGTTTTCCTAATCTTTGTGTAAACAATTATAAAATGCAAATATTTATGCATTTATGCATAAAGCAATCACCGTTTTTCTTTTCAAAATAGATGGGTGTGGCAGTCAGATTTAGTAATAGCCCCTGGATTCAGTCACTATTTGAGCACACCAGCAGACAAAGAAGCATTACACATACAGAGTTCCATTGCTGACAAATTAAACCCAGTTGCTACAATATTCTTATTCCAGAAATACTGGTCAGAGTGGGAATTCCTTCACAACAGAATTATTTTTTTTGTTTGTTTATTTCTAGTCTAAAACTTGTGCTTTAACTATCTAACACTGGGGCACCATCTACCAACCCACACGTTGTACTGTTTAATGTCACTAAGACTTTGCAGATACCGAGGAGCAATATTTCAAAAGAGGTGATATGACCTTTAAAGTCTCTCTGGGGGTTCCAGTCATATTTGTCTCAGACAGAAATTGTATTTTGTTCTGGATTTTATTTGATAATGGAAGGTTAGGCAAATACAAACAGTCGGAGCAACAATCACTTGCTCGTGTAAAGATACAAGAGCTGAACATCCCAGATGTACTGTGGGCATGTTCCCAATATTGCCACACGTACTGACTTGCAGCTTTTCTCTTATCCCTTTAGGTTTCCATGTTTACAAAATGTGATATTGCTGCTTTGTAGCTATATTTTCCTACTGATCAAGAAAATAGGCTAAGAAGTGGCAGTAAAATTTAAATAGACCATAGGGCAGATTATCTCATCCTAATGCCGCATATGTTTTTAATCTCAAAGACAGCAGAAAGTCACTTCTCTTATTCAAAAAAACAATTGCTACATTTAGGTCCTTCCACAGAGCCAGAACAGGGCCTTATGGAAACGTTCACTAGGCTTTTTTAATTAACTATGTGAGTAATCACTTTGTGGGAAGAGAAACAGAAACCTTAGCATCCTTGGGGTACGAGTTCTGAGCCTACCCCGGGAAGCTGGTGGAAACTTCACAACTTCCAAGTAGCACCTTGTGTTTCAGAGTCATTTGCAAATTCAGATTGACAGTAAAACTGATGAATCCCAGTAGTAAGAGAAGGATGAAAGGACTTGTAGCAAGATGAAAGAGAAAGAATAGGACATAGATCAATAAACCAAGCGCTTTAATTGGACTGAGCTATTTGCAGGGAATATTTCAGAGGAGTGAAATGTTATTAGTTATTAACCAACACATTTACCAAGCAATTATATGTCATTTTTAGGAAGCATTTAAAAATGGTACCTGGTTACATTTTCTGCTGAACCTGATCACAAGGAGAAGTCCCTCCTTTCTTAGAGGTAATGCACCAAAATTCATCACCTGATCTTGGCAAGTACCCAGTGACCAAGACTATATATTTATTATTGGTCAGAAACAAGTTAATAAAAGTTTAATACACTTGCTGTGCTGAGATTGATCTGGGAAGAATCTCATCTCAAAAAGCCTCCTATCACATCTGAACCACTTCAAATACATACTTGTATTTTCACTTGAAATGTATATGTACACATATATATATGAAATGGAGTTATGCTCCACACATTTTATAAAATGTGTCTCCAAGAGTAAATAATTCTTTGAGGGATTGAAAAAACCAAAACAGTTGTTGCTTAGCTAGAAACAGGAACAACCAACTATCAGCTATTTAGAATTACCAAAAAACCCACCAAGGAGTAGGATGTCTACAAGCCTATTCATGAAAGTTCTCCAAGGATATACAAGAAACTTAAGAAGGGTTGGTAGACTGAATATCAAGAAATGTTCCTGGCAGTGAAAATGAAGGCTAAATAGCAAGAATTATTTTTGACAGCAAAATTTTACAGTTGGTGAATCAAGCTTTCGAAAGAAGTGCTTCAGCTGGAGACCCGAGAACTACACAGAGCAAGATGGGACACATGACATTTTGTAAATTTTGTAAACCCTGGGGTTTACATTAATTGTCCAGACACAAACTGATATAAGATCACTCTAGTTGACATGAGAAAACCTGTTTCTTTTTCATTTTGCTAGTTTATGGTCAGACACATCTCAAACTACCAGTGTTACCTTATGGACTTGTCTAGATGGTTTTTTTCCTTAACATTCATTCCTACTGTAGAAGAAAAGTTTTAGCTGCAGTTACTGTACAATCCATTCAAAGACTAAAAAAAAGGCATTTGTAAAAGTAAAAAATGAGAATTTCTAACAAAGTCATTAGTAAATCCACATGCATTTCTCTATAATTAAAATTTCTGCCCCCATCAAAAAAGCCACTAACTTTATACAAGTCTCATCAGAATAGTCATCTGTGAGACAGAAAGCATCTGCAGTAAAAGCAGTTTTAAAAGCCTCCTTTAAAAGAAATCCCATTGTTCCTTTTTCTCTATTTCACCACAGGTACTGTTATAATGGTATGTAGCAATACTAACAGATGTAGAATTAAAAACTTAGATATAAAAAAAAATTAAACCTGAAAAGGTGTTATTAAAAAAGAAAAAAAAACACCAAATTGTGGCTATGATTACCAGAGGAGTTATTTTGGTGTAAGATGAAGCAGGTGAGTGGAGCAGAAAGCCCAGCTGCATGGAGAACAGCACAGATCTGCTGCCCCTCAAGTATCCATCCCAGCTGTACAGCAAAACAGGCATTTAGTGACTAAATGAAGCAGTGAAATGATGAGAACGGGGAGGGACTCCCCTAAGGATGCTAATTTTTATGGCCTGGGTAAGGCATTTCTGTTTGTATTTTATGTGGGAATGTGTTTGGTGGAGTACATAGGAGTCAGCACTTAGACCAGTGCAGCTCCAAACTCACCCCCAGCAGCACAAGGTGTCTGGGAGGCACTGACATCTGCACAGAGTTCAATTGTGCCTTCATGCTCTCTCCACTTCTTCCTCCTTCTTTTAATGCAGCCTCAAAACCCAACTGAAAGTGCCTAACGGAGCTGTCACCCCTTCATTATTGGCTTTGGGGATGTCAACCTGCAGTTATTGCTGTAGGAGTAACTGGGGGTGAAAACTCTCTGAATACCTTTTTTTTGGCTCAGTGCAGCACGTAAATCAAAAATTGATATGGAGAGCTTGCATGTTGTTTACTCTCCAGCATTATTCTACCTGCACTTTAACAAGCTGAGGCTCAAAGCAGACACCCAGGGGATTTTAGACCCTCCAGGCCCCTCCATTTTCATTAACAAGAACTAAATGTCTGTGTGGACGTGTGAATTGGAAACTGTCTCATCTGTGCCAATGATGCAGAGATAGGAAGATTATTTTATCCCACAGCAAATACCAGTGCAGAAATCACAATACAACTGGAGATGAACTATTTTCAAACTGCTGAGGTGTCTGAGTGTACAGAAGAAAATGCAGAACAGTGATTTCTCCCAGAAGAATGTGGGATGTTTNTGCAAACTGCTTCTTAGTGGATTTGTTACTAACAACAGCTTTTTCAGGTATTGTTGTCACGTAAGTCACTTTCCCATAGGTGCAGTCATTCAGGTGCTGCTCAGCTGCTTCAGTGTGGGTTCTTCCAGGCCACCAGTCCTCCCCAGAAATGCTGCTCTGCTACTCAGCGTGGGTCTCTTCTTCCCACGACCCACAGGACTCTCTCAGGCCCCTGTGCTCCAGCAAATGTCCCACAGGATCACAGCCTCTCTCCTCCAGCACTTCTGCTCCATGTAGAAATCTTCCAATCTTTCCACGGGTGTGCTGCGAATCCTTGCTCCTATGATCCCCTACAGTTTTCCTGGGGCCCTATTCCAGTGTTTAAGGCATCTTCTCTTTCTCCTCTCTCTGACCTTGGTGTTAATCAAACTTCCCACTCTCCTTTCTCTTAAGCCGCCATGAAGTTCTGCTCAGCTTTTTTTTTCTCTACTCCTTCTTAAATATGTTATCCCAGAGGCGTTGTTGCCTGACCTTGGCAAGCTTAGAGCAGAGAAAAACTCTAGCAGCTTCTTAAAGAAGCCTCTCTCCTAGCCCCCCCAGCTAATAAAAAACTCTGGCTACTTAAAACCACAACAGGTTATAAACCAACAGCCAGAGAAGCCTCCTCAGTTAGAAAAGCCACAGTCCTTCAGGGCTGAAAACTCAGCACTGAGCTCTGATTCCATGTTTTCTTAACCCTTTCACCACGTTAAAAGCAACGCTGGGATGACAATTGTTTCCTGTTTTCTGCCACTTTGCTAAAGACTTTGTACCTATGTTCTGTAGATGTCTCCTACAATGTCATGTCTCTCCTACAGCACATCATCTGTGTGCAGTCAGAGCTCACAATCTTCCAGGATACATTTGCTTTCCACTTTCCACGTTGGGAAATACAGAGGAATTAAATTCCATCTGAGTATTGTGGGCTGCTCCACAACTCCTCCCTTTCACTTCCAGTGCAACACCAGCACATTATGCATGTGCAAATATAAAGTGGCAAATTTAAGCTCTTTAGACCATACCGATTCATTTTTATCAGTCTTCCTATTATTAAGCAGCTTAACTGTGATGGTGTTTTTCTCTTTACACTATTTACATGTCTGTGGTTTTAAGTTCTGCCTGATAGAGCTTCATAACATACCTATAGAACATAGGAGAGATAAAAACCCTTACTGAAAAATGACCTTAAGTAATCAGACATGAGGATTTGTCAATTATACCTGTATTTTAAATAGCTTTAATAAATTCAGCCACTTTCCCCCCCCCTAAAAAAAGCACAGTAACGCTTTTAGATCAAATTTTCCTAAGGGCTGCACATCACTGAAACATATAAATGAAATAGGCTGAAAAAAATGTGGTATTTTCTGGTTCACCTGCTATGTATTTCGAATTTTCTATCCAACATATGTGCAAAATTAGTACTTACACACAGAAATCATTCCAGTTCAAATAAGCAATGGAAAAACTGGAGGAACAGAGTGGTTGCTATTCAGAACCTTTCAATAAAAAAGTCAAGAGCAAAGAGTTAATTTGCTCTTTACTTGGAATTCCAGCCAGCTGACATTTTTGCCTCAATTCTCCAGCAACAGGAAGTAGTTTCTTCCTGCTGATTTTCTGGGGTTTTTTTAGGTTCCTGACCTCTTCCATCAGCAGGCAGCTGTCTGTCCAGCTACAGCTCTCTGAACAATATTAGGCTTAATTAAACTATGCAGTCTCCAAGTTGCTCTTAAATTTATTTCTGCCATGAATACAATAGTGTGTTCTGGTTTCTCCCATCTCATATCAGTTGTTTCTGGATTCCTCTTTTCCACTTTGCATTATCTTACTGATTTCTTTCTTCGTTTTATTACGTGTTTCTCTATTGCCTCCTGAGCTGTTGTGCTAAAACCTCAACACTCCCACATGCAAGGTCTAAATCCGACTTTCCAGGTGATTTACACCCTGTGTAAATACAGCTTTCCTGGACTGGATCACAATGACTGTCGGCAATGACAACTCTAAATATAAATATCAAGTGGTATTTCTGCTTTCACCTTTGTACACATGACTTCTTGAAAGGATCTGTAGACAAAATAATTAACAAGACAGAGGAGAAGATCTGGCAGGAAATCACAATGGCTCTGTTGGGAGAGCAGTCAATACTTTGGTGATAGTCAATAACTATCTGAATAATTCTTTTCAGTCAAATCACAATCACACTGTGTGCATGATTTACCTAAATTATCCAGCACGGACAGGAGTGGTCACACAGTGATGTGTTTCTGTGAAGAAAGAGAAGAATCAAAGAGCCTACTTTTTATAGATAGGAAACCATCTCCAATGATGTTTTCACTTGCTTATAAATAGTAGCTAGAAAATAGTAGGTTGCAGCAAACTTCATGAATTCAGTCTGCTTCAAATATTGCTAATTACTTAATTTCTATACTTAATTCAGTAGTGCCATAACATATATCCACAGAAATATCATCTCTCCTACCTTGCTATGGTTTCATTATCCAGCAAAGGCTCTTTATTATAACGGAATATAGGTGGGAGTAAGTAGAAGCATACAAGTAATATTTCAGGATAGGTAATTAAAGTCTAGCAAGATTTTTTTCCTCATAAATTGTCGGTGGTGTTGCAAAACATGCTGCTGCTAATGAGTTGTACAGGATAAGGTAGGATTGGAGGTGGCTGGCAATGGCACGTGGCTGCAATCATACTGTCTGTTAAGGTAACCTTCCCTGACTGGAGCCTTCCAAACCTTTACATTTAACATAAAGCTCGACAGAACAAAAAAAAAATCAACATCTTCAAGTTGGAATTGTTTGCCTTGTTCTGCAACTGGCAGGATTGCCAGAGAGAGAAAGAGAATCTGATCAGGGCAGGAGAGAGAAATAACTCACGGTAATTCCACTTTCCACACTGCTTCATTTCTTAAACTGGCTTTTCACAAAAAATACCCTTCACAATGCTGCCAGGGGAGATCTCACTGCAAGCATAAGGACAAAGCAGATTCAGAAGGGAGTGCAAAGGGTTCTTGCACAGCCCTCTACCTTCTATTTGTCTTTTATTTCTGTCAGAAAAAATTATTGCATTTTTTACCTCTTTGCCATTTCCTTGGCCACTTACATCAGCTCATGTTAGGTTTATAGCTTTCTCTTTTTCCTTTCTCCTTTGTGTTGCATTTCGGGCATTGCCATCAGTTTTACACTGCATTATACACTCGCCAGTGGGGAAATCCGGAAAGAAATAATCCAAATAAATACCCAGAAGCCCAGATTCCAAATGTCCTGGGAGCTGTGGTCTAGAAACAAAGTTGTAAGTCTCTCTGAAAGAAGCTGTAAAGGAAGATCAGGACGCAGCACGTGAATGTACAAGTGCAAAGAGGAGGAACTGTTGGACCTTGGGGCAGGTTGGTGTGAAGGTGACCATATTCTGACTCCAGACCCTGGATATCCCAACCTTCCATCAGTCCTCTGCCTTGGATTGTACTTGCAGTTTTGCCCCAAAAGGAACAAATATTAATATCCCAGGCTGTTCGTTGCTCAAATACAGGGCTCAGAAGGGCACGTCTCTAACAATGGATGTAATGCCATCAAGTCCCAGCAGGAGAGGTGAGTTTTACACATAGAAATTATCTACTAGAAGGTGGAGGTAGAGTTTGACTTTGACATTTGAAGGGGACACAGCAAAAATCTATTTTTACAGACTGATGACACTGAGAGAGTGCTGGGTAGAGAGAGATGGGACAAGACCACACAGTTTTCTGTCCATTCCCTCCTTCCATCCCACAAAGAGAGATCTGAGAGCTTTTTCCCTTTTGTTCCTTTGCACAGGGAAAAACAAAGCCCAAAGGGAAGATGAAAGCACATTTCTGAGATGTCAGGTGGTTAAATAAGGATTGTGTTAAATAAGGATCTGAACAAACAGACTGACCCAGGCTAGAAAGGAACATTACCCAGTTAAGCTGACAATTCCCTGCTTTGCTGTAAGTCCTATAGTCTCTAGTATATATTTCAAAGTATTTTCACGCAAATTTTTGAAATTATGACTCAATCATATAAAAGAAAAAAAGCAGAACTTCAAGCAGAAGCCAAATTTTAGACAAAGAGAGTCCCACAACAATCAAAACTAAAGGTGTGGCATAAAAAACATGTCTCGAATTTTCATTCCTCAAGTTCAGAGCCTCATGATTCCTTGACCCAATGCAATAACATCCTTGGCATTAGTGCCTCCTGGAAGATTTCTATACAGCCAGCAGAAGTCTTCTGCATCCTCATTCAGGCAGCAGGCAACTGCAATCACTGCATTTCCATAATTTGTGAATAGCAACCAAACATTATATTTACCTCCATATTTTCTGCCTGCAGTGTTTCTGTTCCCTCCCCCCTTACATCTTCCCGGGACTTCTGCTGCTACACGTTATCCATGGCTAATAGGGAAAGCAAAGCATTTCCTTCCCAGCCTATGGAAATGCAAACAAATACAGCAGCTCCAAGTGTGGCTGGGTTTGTGCTTCCCACTGACTCCCAGGGTCCAGTTGGTCACCATGGCAATGAGATGCCAGAACCCATTTCCAAACTTCTGGGAATATTTAAGGATTGGCAGAAAAGTTCACAATGAATTACCTCTGCAACAACCTTTTGGTTCTTTTTGCAGCTCATGAGCTGTTACAAATTTATTGCCATTTTCTTACAGTCGTTCATTAGTCACAATTATTTTCAGATTAATTTTAACAAAGAGGTGATATTATTATTGTTATTAATGTACTTCCATTTCAGCCACAATGTGAAGCTCAGAACTGTAGGACAAGGTCATGTTGCAGTAGACACCGAAAAAAATACAAACCAAAAAGATGTTTAAGGTCCCAGTAATTTGACAAGAATCACAAATTAATCATCAAAAGTGTTACTGGAGAACATGGCACATTGAAATGTGATTTAGTGTCACCGGAACTGGAGGTCACAATTCAGTTCCCCCTTCTGAAGAAATGGGGGCGCACTTTCTGCACACTTTCTGCTGTAATTATTCTGTCATTTTAGTCTAAAACTCCTATTTGACAAAAGGAGAAAAATACCTAGAATTACTACCAAAAGCTAAAACAATATGTATGTAGGCATCACTAAAACCCATTTTCCTTTACAGACTCATATGGTTACACAATAAAAAATGAGTTATGATGTCATCACAACTATTCAAAAACTGCAAACTCACAGCTTCAGTAAAGGAATCTATTCTGATTGTGACCCTGCTAATGACTTCCTTATTTAAGAAAAGGTACAAGAATTTTTTTTTAATTTGTACACGTTGCAAGTATTAAGAGATACAAACTTTCTAATAAAAGTTTTACCTCCTATTAACTAAATACCAGGCTTCTGCCTCTCCCACCCCACAAATTTAAGGCAAACTACATTTTCATACTTCCAATATTTGCTGTTAAATGGAAAAAAAACAGCGTCTGAACTTGCTCCAAAAGATGATATTGTAACCTTTACAAAAGAACTTCAAAAGCAAAGAAAGAAAGTCATGTTTCAGCCATCATGTGCCTCCGCATTATTAAATGCATAATCAGTTTCCAAGTCTTCCTGAAAGAAAAATCCAAGTGGTAAATTCAATCTCATTCTGCCTTTCAGCCTCAACCCTTACATTTCCTGCACTCAAGTACAGAAGACATTTTCAAGCCAAATTTCTCCCCCCCAACAAGCCAGCACGCTGCCTCAGAGCTGATGCACATATTTTTATGAAATCTTTAAAGCTTGCCATAATCATAAGTGCATTTATTCTTCAGCAGTAAAGCCAAAAAAAAGCCCGAAATTTCCACCCCCACAGGCTGCCCACCCTTCTCCACTCCCTGTTGGTTCTGTAACATTTCAAGCCACATCTAGAAAAATAGGATCCCTTTTCTCCCCTAAGCATGTCCAATAGGTAGAAGTGCTAAGATATGTCCAGTGCATCAAGAAATCCAATGTGTAAATGGATTTTTAGGTTTCACATTGACCCAGATGTATATTTATAGACTCTATACATAACATGTGTGGGTACATACATATATCCCACACTTCTCACTGGACGGGGTTTGCAAAAACACCAGCAGTGTTTTACTCAAGATGATTTCAGGATATGAATAAGCCAAAGACTGAAGGAAGAAGTAATATTTCCAGCTGCTATTTTTGGAAAGAAACAGATCATCTTCTGGACACTGGAGCTTTCTTTGATCTGAGCAAGAAACAAAAAGCTTTAAGACTAAAACAGATGGAGAACAATTGCTCAGAGTTTAAAGCTGATTATACTGATCAATAACAGTGTAAAAAGAGATTGCTCCTTCCCCCAGATATTGCTGCCTTGGCATGGCAGTCAGCAGTGTGCAATGTCCCAGGATGCTCCCAGCTACCAATGTCCCCAGTCCCACAAGGACATCATGAGGGTAGAATCATTCCAGCTACATCCTCTTCAACAAATGGCACTGAAAAAACAGCACAGACCCAGCTCTAGACCATATTTCTCTAATTAATCTTCATTTCGGGTCTAAATCTGTTTTGTGCCATGATCTGCATTAACGTGCAGAGATTCAGGTCCAGAAAATGTCAGTTGTAAAGGCGATATTTGTCTTACGGGAAAACAAGCAGATAAGTTCTTTAAATAATAACGTGATTGGGTTTAGGTCAAGTTTTATTGCAATAAAAATCTACCTCTATCAGAAGTTTTGTAACTGCCTCTCTGTTGCCTATATTACCTCTCGACAAGGTAATTGTTGGCAAGACAGGAGCAAGCAGAAAACAAGGCATCAGACAGACGATGTATCCCTCACCAAATTAAATCAATGTCTCTTTTCAGCTTGGTTTGTCCAGAGAAAAACAACAGGAAATTAAGGAGGATATGGCTCATTTTGGCCAGAATGTTTGGATGCATTCTTAATTATTTTGAGTGTGTGTGCACATACTCAAACCCCTCAGTATCAACTCTTCATGAGCATTTTTATACTTCTGCTCTGATTATTATAGTCCAGATATTAGTAACAATAGTAAATACTGATACAATTCAGATCCATTCTGAACTGACTATGAAATCACTTGAGCAAATGCTAAGTCATTAAGACACACAATCTGTTCCTTCCCCCAGAAAGTAAAAATTTATTTTCCCATCCCTTCATTAATATAATCTATTTTTTTGCTCTCATGAAAATTGAAGTTTCAGCTGTGGATTATTTATTAGCAGTAGAAACAAATTTTTAAAGGGTTCTTTTCCTTATGAAAAAATCAAACCCTGAACAATTTGAAGCACCTACTACTATAAAACTACTTTTTTTTTAAAAAAAATCTTTGTTCAAAACTCAGGGGATTTGCATATTTCATAGGCCATAATTAATTGCAAATTTAATCGCCTTAAGTTTTTGAAATGTGGAGGTTTCATTTTCATTAATTCCAAATTCTGCATTTGAATGCTTAAATTAACATATAAAAGAATTTTTCTGGAGGAAAACATCACTAATCTTTGTACAAAGGCTGGATACAGCAACTCTCCAATACTTGACAGAGGTACATATCAAAGGATCTCACTCCATCTAAAGAAAACAGCCAGTTCCCACAGATTGTAATCAATACTTGGATGTTCTGGATGTTTTGGATGTTCTCACAACTTAGGTATTTACCAAATTAAATGTGTAGTTAGAAATGGATGACAACGTAGCTACTCTCACTTGCCTGCCAACTTCAGCTACTCTTAAGAGCAGTCAGTGATCACGACAGATTTTGGATCTCAGATGAGAATGTAATTCCAGAAGGAGACAGTTTGTCAATCATTGGGGGTTTTCTCCACCTTTTGTTCCCATGCCCCCAATTTCTTCCAAGTTTATGGAAACCCTAAGTAATTATTTTTCATCACTTTAGAGATCATTAGTAGTTTGAGGGGGTCAGATGACATTTAGAGGAAAAGTGTCTCTTTCTGTCCAATAAATTAAACACTTTTGCAGGAGAGCTTTCATCAGGACTTGGCAATAAGCATTTAAACAACATCCATCTCAGCCCCCTGTAAAGTTGAGCAAATGATTCAGATTTGCTGTCTGCTTATATTCAATTCATATATTTGCAAGTGCTCTTAAATATAATGTGGACATCTAGGCTAACCTGGATGTTTCTCTTTAATCAAGTTACTTACTTCAACTAGGACTTCAGCACTCAGCAATTGAGTGTATCAGTGATCATGGGAATAACATGGAATTGTTTGGGCAGCTTGACTGAAGGAGCTTCTGTTGTCCTCTATGAGTCTGATGGTTTTGGGAACAGGAAATACAAAACTGCAATATTCATATATTCATATATTCAACCTTTTATTTTCCACGGCTTTTTCACTTTCAGAATAAAGCTGAAACGAAGTTTACAGGAACAGTTGTATAAGGAAAAGTATGGATACTTTTTTGATCCTTTCACTCAAGAGTTATGAATTTTCTTGATCTACATCAATTTATCTCTGTTCTGTAGCACTTGTCCCAGATACTTTTGTACACAGAACACTTGGAGCTGAATTTTTGAGCAGCAATACTAAAAAAAAAAACCAAAAAAAAACCCCAAAACAAAACCAACAAAGCTATCTGAAAATCCATTCCCTAAGCATAACTCAGACAAAGCATTTCTTGCAAAGGACTCCAGCTGTGAAATCTTACAGCAGGTCTTACTAATTTGGTTTCATTATGGCAGATTTCAAAGTCAGACCTTGAAAAGCAAGGAATTAAACAGGTCAACAGCACTGTGGGAGAACACAAGAGCAGCCTCCAGCCTGCAGTGGCTCAGCATCTCAGGCAAAACCCTCCACCTCCATCAGCCCCCAGAGACAGACGTGGGATTAGGAGTGCAGTTCCCAGCAGGGACAGAGCAGGGTGTTCAGAGAGCTGCTGTGGACCTGCACCTGCTGCCACTCTGCCTGGGCCTGGACTGCCAACAGCCTGAGCCTGGGGCACCTGGAAATTTGGGAAGCATCATTAACTTGACACTGTGTCCTGCATCCCCCCAGCTGTAACACCTCACAGGTCAGGGGAGTGAACCCACTCCTCCCTCCCACTTCTCCCTCCAAACGAAACTCGCAAAATCTCCTGCTGAATGTGCCCATCACTGAAAAATAATCACATCCTGTATATATACATCATTTGGACCTTTGGTTTTGTTCCAGGTTAAATGTGATTTCTGCATCTGAATATATCCCCTGGGCATTAGGGCAGGAAGCAGCACCCTCTTCTCTCTACAGCTTCCAAAGCCCTTCTTATTAACCCCTTAAGGGCCAAATATTAAATAGGTCAGGAGAATGCTTAAATCACCATGTGATCATTTTCTTTATCATATTAATTTCCTCTTTTGCACATCTTGTGCTTTTTAGACATTTGTCTTGCAAATTTTGCTTGGCTTTTGTTTCCTTGTACATTCATTACAAGCTCTCTTATCACAAATCTGTCACAGGAAAAAAATCATCATTAAATTGTCCTGAACTTTTTTAGCCCAAATGTATTCAAAGGAGTTCCAATACACAGTGTCATAGTTATGGAAAACAGGGGGGGATCACTTAAAGCAATTAAAAATGGAACCTGTTTCAGGTCACCACAATGCATTCTGAGCTGAGCTCATTTTCAATGCAGTAGAAACACTGCATTTCAGAAGAAATCTGCCATACTTATTTATCACATTCTGTCTTTATGACTACTGCTATTCTTACAACTTCAGCACATCCTTTTTGCTTTGTTTCCAGCATGCACAACAGACTATTCATCATATCATTTGGCAGCTTATGTATTACAGTCTTCAGACTAAATTTACATGCAGAATATATATTTGAAAGGCATTTCTTCAGCACTGTGAGTTGTATATTTGCAGGTATAGTTTCACATACACTTGTCCAGTTTTGGGGTGGGGATTTTAATATCATTTATACGTCACGGCACAGGTATTTTTATCGCTATAATTATCATATAATTACATTTTTAAGATTTATCTACTCTAAATTTATTTATACTGTTTATATTTATTGCTATAATTGTCATATAATTAGCATTACTAAATAACTTCATTTATATACTTATCAATAGTAGTGTTATGGGGTAGGTTTCTGTTTGGGAGAAATGTTTTCCATTTCCAATATGAATGCTGGTGGGTGTGGGGTGGGCACGGGGCAGAGACCAGTAGGGGTTGGTGGGGACCATTTTCCCATTCCCACCAAACTGGACAGAGACTTACAAATTAACCCTAACAGCAGAGAGTGTTTCTTTCGATTTACTACAAGTTTTTCAGCAGTTCTCGGGTTATTGTTTTGTGTTCTGTGTTCTTCTCATCTAGTTATATAGATATTTATAATATAT
>WEIV01008706.1:170106-223139 GCA_013390005.1 Calyptomena viridis | reverse complement strand
TAGTTGTCTTTAAACCAAGACAATTTTTCCTGGGAGTCCAAACTGTGTTTGTTCTCCTGCTCTTTTTTTTGTTTTTAACACATAAAACCACCGTGTGACATCACTGTGAATTCAGAGAAAAAAAATCCTAATTCTGATCCTAATTTTTGCCATGTTAAGGGCTTGGAGCTCAGGATAACTTTTGGACTGGGCACTGTGGGAACTCTGAACAGGCCTGTTTCTGCCAGAGGTTCGTGTGGTTGAAACAAGCGAGAGGATATGAACACACTTGTGACATAACAAGTCATTAGTTATATTCCTTTTGGAAATAGCTCACATTTTCCTACTAAATGCTTCTCTACTTTTTTTCACCATCCATTACTATATGACTTTTTTTTTTGAGAGAGAGAGAGCTTTCTGAGAGAGAACCAGAGCAAGAACATCAGTGCAGGCACTAATCCAGGCTGCTCCCCCACTAGGTCACCAAAGGCAGTTAATCTTTCACATCCAAGATGCTCTCAGGCAGTTTTACATGTTAGTTTGGACAGCTTCAGTATCACTTTAGCAGACATCTCTGTAGGACAGATTCCTCCTTCTTCCTTCACTTTTTGGATCTAATTGTTTCATACAAAAGTCATAGAAAGGCTTGCAGGGAAGGGCTGCAGAGCACAGGGAGTCTCTCACACACTCAGGTGTGATTTGTATTTATCTGTACTAATGCCTTTTAGCCGGTGAGATGTTTTCAAACTGAGGATAAGGGTTCCATTTTGCAACACAAACAGAAACATTCCCTGAAACTAAATCCATTATTAAGCCTGCAAAAGTCACCCCTAGAATGAGGTATAAGAAAGTCAAAGGAAAAAGAAACAAAAGCATTCTGGTGTCTGGCTAGTTGGGGTTTCATTTTGGTTTCATTTGCATGAGAATAGAATTTAATCTGTTGACAAGCCAGAACAGATGCTTAAAAAGATACAAAATTAATTTGGCAGTTTTACAACCACGCTTGAAGTGCCCCAAGTAGTTCCTTTAACATTCCTCTCTTTTTAAAACATAAGTGTGGATTCTATTTAGACAACTATAAGCTACACTCCAATTTAACAGCTGCCTATACATTGCCTGGGGGATGCTGGTCCTGCCTTAGTGCAGGCAGAGTAATTGTGGGGCAAATCTGTACCAGGTGAATCTTTGTGCTGTGCCATGTACACCCACCCTCCCACACAGGTATCGTGCTGCATTCATGAGGAACATCCAAAAAAGAGGAGTTCCAAACCTTGCAGACAGAGATGAACATCCAGACTTTTATTCTCAAGGAGAACCTCTCCATGTCTAGTTTGTCAGTAAAGATCTCACCCACTCTTTTTTTTCGCACACAAAGCATGAGAATTTACTCCCTTATCCTTCCTTACCATACAACTGGGGTGACACTGTCTTTCCAGGATGATATTTTCAGCTGAATCACAAATGGTAGTAGCAAGCTGGAGTTAAGTACAAGCTGGGACTCGTATAGAAGGACATATGGGTTGGACTATTGTTACCCAGACTATTTACTGTTTAGTGTGCCTTAAAAATGGAACAAAAAACCATGAGGAATAGGATTATTTACTAGGGTTGCCTAGTATGTGGCTTCAACATTTGCAGAAGCCTAGCTCTTCTGGGAAACATTTAAAGGAACCGAGAAGGGAATGTGGGAACCTGCACTAATGTCACAAACCGTGACGTCGATATATTTGTCCAAAATCCCTGTCACAGCACATGGCAGTGTTACCAACCTGCCCTCAGGGAGAAATGCAACCAGATTCTGCTAAAGCAGCTGAATTATCTCCAGGGAATACAAATCCCATCCTGATTTTTTTGAGCTGTGTTAGGAATGCTTTACCTTAAATAAAACAAACATAGGATTCCATGAGATAGTGTTTCCAAGGCATTAACTATTCTTATGTCTCAGTAGGCTACCTGGTACCAAAGGAAGAGAGACATTAATTGCCTTCCAGGAGACAAATGGGAGCAACACTTGCATGCATATTTTTTCAGTAAGTTAATGTACATGTTCAATAAAATCTCTACCTTATTGCTTAGATGATGTGTAATAAACTAGGAAAGGATCTATTCATAGCATAACAAGGTTTCATAAGTGTTTGATTTAGGATTAGTACTGCAAACTCTACACTTCCCAAGGCACGTATTTTGAGAAAAACAAAATATATTATTACACATTGCAATGCTCAGTCATCATGCTCATGTTTGAAGGACCAAGTTGCCTTAGATGTAAATTCACATAGGACGTGCACCTGCACTGCCTTAGTACCAAGGCAAGCAGAGGATCTGCCAAGCCACATGGGGACAATAATGAACTGAACAATATTTCACTTTTTATGCTGTTATTGGCAATGTAAGTGGATGTTCAGCTGTCTACCAAGGCCAGGCCAGTGTATGGAAATCTGAAAGTCTGAAAAAGATCATCAGTGGAATCACCAGCTGCTCTTGCAGTGCTGACACTCACCTGCAACTCAGCACAGCCTTGTATTGATCCTTGCTCTCAGGATAAAGCATCCCAAGACAGCCTATATCCATCTGCATTTATGGATGGACACAAACTACTGCCTAGTGGCAAATGTGAGTAAATTACTTTTTTCATTTTTGCCTTGGAAGGCTCCTAGAAACATTTTATTTTCACATCCCTTGTCATATTCCTGAATTAATCTTCCCTAGAGCTTGTAATTGCTAATTAAGGATACAACAGAGCACCAAGCTCTGCTAGCAATTTTGAAAGAGCTTTTTGTATTGCCTTCAATAGCAACTGGTTTCCAGTTCTTTAGTATATAAATTGCTGATTTTTCTGTCCAAGCTGTCATATTAAAAAAACAGAGCTACCTTTAAACTACATTAGTTTAGCATTATCAGTCTGCACAATCAAAAATCTGCCCATATATCCCATAAACTTTCAGTTCAGTTTTTTACAGTCCATTGTAGCTCTCCAACCAACTGCAACAATAGCTCACTGTATATCTTGAAAAACTGACTCCTGTGTGAGAAGCGATGGCAGGATAAGAAACCAACTATAAAATCACAGAATCATTGGAAAAGACCTCTAAGATCACCAAGTCTAACCAGCAACTCAGCACCACCACCATGTTCACCACTAAACCATGTCCTCGAGTATGGAATCAGGAAATCATTACGGTGAATGCCAACTCGTATCACATTAATCAGATATTAATGAATATTCACTGCTATCAACCATAGAATCATGGAATGGTTTGTGTTGAAAGGGACCTCAAAGACCACCCAGTTCCAACCCCCTGCCATGGGCAGGGACACCTTCCACTATCCCAGGTTGCTCAGAGCCCTGTCCAACCTGGCCTGGAATTTACTTCTCTGGGCAACTTGTTCCTGTGCCTCCTCACCTAATGTTCAATATAAACCCGCCTCTCTTTCAGTCTGAAGCCATTCACCCGTGTCCTGTCACTCCATAGTCTTGCCAATAATCCCTCTCCATGTTTTTGTAGGCTCCCTTCAGGTCCTGGAAGGGCACAATTAAGCTCTCAGTTTTCAGCAAAGAGAAACATCCATCACCAGCTCCGGTATCTGAATGACAACAAACTGCTCAAGTAGGTAAAAATAAACGAAGGTGGTTCAACTTCAAGGACAACTTATTGCCTATTTTCAGCTAATTTTTATTCATGCACATGATGGCTGAGGAAAGAACTTAACAGATGTTCCTCTATGCAAAGCTGTGTATTTTCCTCACGCTTTTGCAGCCTGGTTGTTTCAGGGGAAGGGAAGGGAGCAGCCAGGGGGTCTTTTGTGCCAGAGAGGGGGAGCAGCAAGACCTCTGGGACCCTCCACATCTATTAATGTCTATTTTATTCTGCATACACTCGGTCCAACACATTAACGAGCATCAGTAGTGGCAAGGAAAGCTTAGCATACAGCCCCTGAGGAGTCAGGAAACACAGAGAAGCAGCAATATCAAAAGCAAAATGAGGAAATTGTCTTGGAGCTGAAAAAAAATCATTAAGTGAATTATCTTTCTAACTGTGAAGTCGTGAAAAGAAGGGGAAAGGAGAATGGAGTGAAAGGGGATTAAAAAAAAAGATTCTTCCTGGATTTGTCTTTAGAATAAAAAAATCTTTAAGGCCTTTTTCTAAACTTTTAAGTGAAAAACCCAAAACATTTCCAGTTTCAAAAATCCTAGGAAAGGCTTGGAGCACTATGCACATTTAATAGAATATTGTACCTCATGGGAACAGTGAGGAACACAAATCATGGATAGACTTCATTCATGAAGATTTCTTAACGGGTAAGCTGTGGAGAAAAGAGGAAAGAAGAAAGGAAATTTCAGAGGGAACTTGGGCTTTTATCAGTGAAACAGTAGTGAATAACTGATGAATAACTCGTGCACTGAGCTGAGCATTACATCAGTCATTAGAGGAGAACACCACCATTAAAATGTTTTGGTCACATCAGCACCTTTGAATTACCTTGTCCTACCTACTTTGAAATGTATAAAAAGATGAAGGCAGTACATTGTGAGGGCAGCAGTGATACAGTGGTTTTTGGGGGGCAGGCAAGTGCACCAAATCACAGCAAACCAAACCCTTTCTACGTCGTATCAATACTATGATATTTGGCATCAAAGCAGAAGAGATCAGGAGAAGAACCACCTCCCACAGGCTGATTTTTCCTTTCCCCACTGGACAGCAACATAATACTTCCAGCAGGAGTGGATTTACTTGCCCATACCATTAAATCTGGCCAGGCTGACTTTCAAAACTTGAAATGCTTGGCATTTTCTGGTGACAATCTGTATCGGCATCTGAAAGCCTTTAGCGAACACTAAACAATTAAGGATCTATAACTAGAATTTGAGCAGCAGATATCTGACTAAATTTCTCTGTAAAACTCCAAGGTGTTCAATAGGAGTTGTTTATATTTTTAAGGATTACTGTGACGTGTCAAGACACTTGAGCTGGTTTTCCTGAAGTTTGGTTTTGGGAAGATACAACAGTTAAGACACAATGAGGTTCCCAAATTCTCGTGTAAGCATACTTTATGTAGAATTTCAGTAATACTGTTATTGGTCCTTACTTCTTGGTTTTCACCTGAGAAGAATCACGAAATCTACAAACAAAATGTGTTGTAAGCATCAAGTAACCACAGATAATGGGAATTTATCACATTCATCAGGAAAACACAAATATGACATCGAATTAAAAATAACAAAAATAAAAAGAACAGTGATGTCATGTGAATCAACACTGACTCATTTCACATCTGTGTGCACATGGTAACCATAAGTGCTCTTATTTTCTATCTAGTCGTGTTAGGAATTTAGGATTTTAGTTAATGTAAGTTGGTTATTTTTATAACCTTTTGAAGTGCACGAGACAGAAATCAGTAATTTATATAAATTACTCTACCTGCACATGGTATTTGTCTTGGGCATGGCAAGTACACAGCAAAGTGGAATTACAATATAACAGGAACTGGTTGAAAAACATTAATTGTTCTTCAGAGATCTTTCATCACTAAGTTTTTATAAAAATAGAGTTGGACAGAAATCAAAGAATAAAGCATTACAATTTTTAATGTAAAATCAAAGTTTGTTTTTTTCTTCCAAGAAAATACTTGATTTTGAAATATGTCTTTTAAATAAGATTTTTGGTGTGGGGGAGCGGGGATGGGGGGTGTCCAGGTAGGGGGATGAAAAAAAAACCATGCACATTCAATCTTATTTTTATGTACCTTCACACATCTAAAAATAATAGTTGGATAAGTCCTTTTTTTTTTTTTTTTAATAAAAAAGTAAAAGGAAAAACATTTCCATTGAAGACTGACAGAAAGCAATTACTCAACATTTCCTGTCAACCTGCCTCAGAGGTCTTTGGGATCTGGAAAAGATGACAAGTCAGATAGTTTTTCCCCTCTACCATAAGGCTTTTGCAAGTGGCTTTCATTTTTGGAGCTGTTGTAACACCTCTCAGCTATTTGGGAAGCCAATCTGTTGCTCTAAAGCAAACACTGTGATTTATACACACACCCCCACACGCACCCACCCCCCCATGCTGACCACACCTTTCCCAAAAGAAACCCTGACAGCGCTATTGGAGGCTGGAGCGAGCGCGGCCTCGTGCAGCCTGGGCCACACTTCCAAGTCCTGTCCCCCTGTTCCCCTGTGCATGCTGTGTAGTCACAGCCAGATTTTCCTCCAAGAGCAAACACGGGAATTCTTCTTCCCTCACATGTAACACAGATGTGCCCCTGTGGTTGGACCATAAGGCACATCTTATCCAGGAGAAGCACTTTGCTTCCCTGAGCTCTCCATCTCCTCATGTTTCACACATTCCTTTAACTCTTTTCTGTAACTAGATGAACTCTTCACACCCAGCCCTGCCTTAATGAGTGTTTCCTCATCTGTAAGAGACCTACACGTGGCAAATAAACTCCTCATTTCAAGATTAGATTACAGAGCTACTTCAAAAACGAACCAAATCATCTCATACCCTTCAGATGCACTTTAACAGATTACACAGCATCTTTTAATTTTGATTTAGAAAGCCAGTAACAGATGGAGATATGTGATTTGAACTTACTAGAAATGGTTGAGCTTTGAAGATAAAGACAAAGCAGTAGGAAATACTTGGTAAAAGTGACAGACAACATTCACAAGGGCCTGTAGCACAACAGAGCAGCAAGATGAACACAGCGGCATCAACATCAAAGATGCAATTACCTGAAAAAGCGGAAAAAAATCATTCCACTACAAGCATTAAAATAGACAGCACACTCAAAAACCCTGAGCACACAAAAATTATTGTCACTCCAATGGCTTCGACTCACACCACCATCAGCAAGGGCTCAGAGACAGCAGTGCCCCTCTTGACCCCCCTCTCATTGTACAGCACCCTGTCTGGGTACAGAGCACACACCGTACCTTGAGACAACTTATTTCTATGGCCCAGATCATTAGCTGGGGTGGATCAGCATGTGGCTCCAAAGTTTCCCTGTAGTCTCCCAATAAATTAAGAGAACAAGCTCAATTATAAGAAAACTGAGCTTTAAAAAATGGTGTTTCTGAAGATCACTATACACAATGCACTCTGCAGGTCTGATGCTAATGGAGCGCATCCTTAATTGTGCAAATAATTCAGATTCTTGGCACCAGTAATCAAGATTTGAGCTGTATATGATTATTACAGACACTGTCTTCAGTGAGTGTCTCTGTTTCTGTACCTACTCATTTATGCTTTTAAATGAATGCAGTGCTACTCTATTCCAGAAAAGCCATAAGCACACAATTCCTTGCTTGTTAAAACATCTTTACTAACAAGTTGCCTGTTTCACTTGTTTCGACAAAATGGGAATAAACATATTTTCATTTGCGTTTCATTAAATTATTCCGCAACCCATATGCAGTGTCTTGATGCACTTTGAAAGGTGAACAGATGGGATTTTATTTTTAGCTCACGTTAACACAGCCCATCAAACACCCATTTTCCTGATATACTATCATAATATAGCTTACTATTCAGACTTTAAAATATATCCCTGCCTGCCTCGTAACATCCAAATGACAAAAGAGAACTGTGTGATAAATATTTAATTACAATCATGGTGATGGCTTTGTCACTAAAAACTAGCAACTGTAAGCGAATGGAAGAACTTGGGTTTTAAAGAGGAACACTTAGCAACTGTGTGCTACTGAAATCAAAGCACTTTTCTTTGATTAGAAAAGAACAAATACAGGCTTTTTCAAGATTGGAAGAGTGCTCGAGGGGATCAATTATGTGGGTTTACATTGATACATGAGGCATTTGCAACATCTATTAGGTATTAGAAGTGGACTGAAACTTTCTTTCAGTGGTTAATTATATGTGCCTTCAATTGCATGTAAGAGATTTTGCATATTGCCATGTGCAATTGTGCATATAATAAAATACATTCTTCCAAAATCAAAGGACAGATAAAGTAGACATAAGCACTCAAACTGACTCGTGCATCTGCATTCACACAATTCACAAAGCAGAACTGGGTGTAGCCTTCAGAGCAGACTTTGAAATGTTCCTTGTTTTCCATTGGGTATGTTCACCACCATGCAGAAGGAAGACAGAGTTCTCCAGCTTTGCATGGTATAACTTTAAATCTTGCGTGTTCTTGGTGTGCTCTACAGTCGATCTACTCGCCCTTTCAGTGGGAGCTCTCAGTCAAAGAATATCAGAGTCAATCCCCAGCCCACAGCACAGAGAGAGAGCATTTCTTCCCACAAATATGTTACCGAGGTGTTTGTGACTCTCACAGTCGTGAGAGGTATAAAGAAGCAGAGAGCAAGAGCCATCTCAGATATTTTATTGGTATCTGAAGGCAAGGTGGAAATGGTTCACCAGAGCACCTCCTGTTCTTATAACCATATCCCACATTTCAGGAAAATCTCAACAAATACAGAGGAAAACAGCATCACAACTGTGCAGCAGAAGTGCAGTAGGAATTCCAGATCCTGGAGAAGCCACCACCAGCTTTCTAATGCTGTGTCTTCTGCAGTGCCGAAGCACAAGGGCGAAATGCATGTTTTACTGCAAGCAAGGGAGAACACAAGAGACCAAAACAAAAAAGTCCTAGAAATAATTAAATTTCTGTTTGAATCGGGAGCTCTCTTGGCCCTACAACATGAGGTCTATGTCCTTCAGTATCTACTTCAAAAGTAGAATATCCCTGCAGCAGGACCTGCAAGGGCAACACAGACTATTAATGTGTTAGGTGGTGTGAGAGTCAACATAGCAGCTTCTCTCCAAGTAAGAGAGGTTTCTGCAGAGAAATGGCTAATAATTTTCACATGACAGAGGAGGTGAAAAGTTTTCACACAACTCAAATTTTGCTTTTCGTTTTCAAACAGAAAATGTGCTGTGAGGGGCAAAATACCTTTGAGAAAACCACCACGAGAACCGACAGAAAGGATTTATTTTCAAATAGGGCTATACCTTTAGTGGTCATCAGTGCTACCAATTTGGAAATGTTGGGGAAAATTGAAGAAACAGCAGGCTGAAATGTGAAAGGAAAAAATGAGGTCCTGGTGCCTCACAGAGTTTGAATTGCACATTTGATGGGAAAGGCTAAATGTGCTTACATATCACTTGCTGCTAAATCAACTGAGGGTAAGCAGATGCTACCCTCTCCCTCAAATTTTTGCTCATGCTCTGTGCTTCTATCTGTATTACGAATGTGAGAGACAATAGTGATAATAAAGTGCCCAGAAATAGTACAAAATCCCATGTGAAGAAGATAAATCAAATGAGACAAGTCAGCTATATATAAAGGCCCTAAATTATTCAAGCTGCCTAAACACCCAGAAGTGCACTCACAGCTTTATACTAATGATTGCAAATTCCAAAAAGCATTGCTATATTTTTTCTAGTTTCCTTTTTTTTCCCCTCAAACAGTTAGGCACATGGGAATTAAGTCTTTAAATCCATATTTAGTCAGCAGACACTGTACTAATTAATCTGGGAAACAATGACCATAGGAAAGGGCCAGATGGCTTGAAGACAGAGAATGAAGATAAGCTGAGAGAGATCTGTGTGCAAATAACAAGTGAGTACTCGAGCTTTCTTAAACACTGAAACTTATAATATAGTTCTTTAATAGATATATGTGATTTGAAATAACATTTTAAGCAGAAAGGTCAGACAAGTCTCCACATTTAGTCAGCAATAAATCTTTCTGCAAGCTCTTTTTTTGAATCAAATCACACCAGAGAGATAAGATTATTTCCCACAGGATGCTGATCATTGTGATGTTTGAAATATTCTCATCCCACACTAACAGCTAGAAACATTTCTTCACCCTTTGTTGGGAACTTTTCTAAGGCAAGAATTAAATCTAAAACAGGGGAAGGTATAAGAAATAGGACTACTGTTTCTGCACTATTAAAATGAATTACATTTGTTTTGTGGATCATGTCTTTCATATAGAGACAAAGGAAAACATGTTTTGAAAATTTACATATGAATGTCATTCTTTCATGTGAAAATTCAGTAGGAAGTTAGGTATGGGATCCTTATTTTAACAGGAGAATCCCAATTCTGAATTATTCTTGGTAGGATCACTGCAGTCTGTAGCCCTACAATTATATTCCTAGTCCTAGCATTTGTATTCCTCTTGATTTGCAAGTTCAAAAAAAAAAAAAAAATAGCTACAATCACCTATTATTCCTAACTATTAATCAGGGAATGGACTAGATGAGCTGAATGGAAGGATCAGCCTTTAGCTGGGCTTGGTTTTCCTGCCTGGGGCTCATTAGCCAAGAGAAGAAAGGGAGGGACAGGTGTTGGGAAACGTTGCTGAAGTAGCACCTGCATTATGTGAAGAACAGAAATAACACAGGGCTGGAAGGGTCCATGAGCATTTCCAAAGGCAGTTTGGCTTGGGATTATTCCGCCAGCAGGAATATCGGGAAGGACAGACTCTGCTATTTTAGGGAGGAGCAGTGCAATCATAAAGTACATATGTGATTTAGAGGAGTAATACATAAGAAAAGAAAACAGATGGGTGCATGAGGAGCACAACACCTGCATGGCATCCAGCCATTTCTTCTGGCTGCACTGCTTCACCCCCTTCTCAATGTGCCACAGAGCTGTGACAAAGTCAATCACCAAAATTATTAAGTTTAAATACCCTCCACCTCCTCCTCCCAGAACTACAGGGTTTCATCCTAAACCACAGTTGTGGCACTAACACTAAAGAGAGAAGCTGGTCCAACAGGGTTTTGCATGTGTGAAAGCTCCAAGGCAGTATGTTTGAACATCCTAAAGAAAATGATTCACAGCCATAAAAAAAGCAGGGAAAAACTTAATGAGTAAAAACAACCCATTCAACATCACGAGGAGAAACCCAACATTTCACATAATCTCATGCTTTGTTTTTGTAGATACTGAGTAAAACACATCAAATACTTTGAGCGACATTTCTTGGCACAAATTTCAAAATACAGAGAAAACCAGTAGCAGGCACCCAGTCCAGGTGCTGCACATTTCACCCTGAGTTTTAAACCTCTGGCTGAACATTTTTACTTCATGCACTTATCAAAGCATCTCTCTGGCACTAACTTTCTTTAGTTTGCTCTTCAGCTGCAGTAACACAAATTTTAATCCACCTTTTCCCTGTGCGGGCTCTGCAAACACTGTCACACCTGTACCCAACCAGCAGCCGTGGTATTTCTGAATTGTACATTCTATTTGTTCCTCAGCCATCCCTGCCCTTCAGTATTTGCAGCATCTTGTAAGAGACCTGGAAGTCTGAATCTCTCCACAGGGCTCTATTTAGGACAAAGAACTTCAAAAAATTCTTCAAATTGTGAATTTTCTTCTGCATTAAATCTTCAAATCTTTGCTAGGTCACATTTTTATGCTGTGGTAATCAATTGATCTTTGCCCCATCAAAGATCAAAATGCTTTTTAGCATCAAAGAAAAACAAAAATTATTTTAATGAAAGTTAGGAGTTCTTAGAAGCAAAATAGGACTTTTTTTTCCTCACAACTGCATTTCCAAAATGACAATGACATTAGAAATTGTAATTTAACCTGTTTTTACTAAGGATGTTTGTCTACTTCACCTTCCAAAATCTTTCACATTTGACCTCTGTGCAGCTTTCCTGATGCTGTAGTCCATGGGGAAGGTCATGCCAGGCCAGAGGAAAGGAAGGAGGAAGATATTAGAGATTCATGGAGAACTTTTCTGTGTCTTAGTGGTGTGTGTCACTGCATGTGACTGATATGTAAATATAGTTAATTCTATTCATCAGTGCCACTCCCTCAAATTTTGCAAAAATTCTTTCCATGTAGACAACTTTCCTAGTAGATAAATAGAACTACAATTTTGATCACACCAGAATGAGTTTTATATTGCTTTATTATAACTTCTCTGTCAGCTTTAAACCTGATTTTACAATGCTGTTTCAATTGATAGTCAGTTTTCATTGGTTTACAAACATATTTCCTCATTAAAATAATCAAAGCCAAGAAATTATTTAACAGGGTATAAACGCTGCAGAGAAATAAAGAACATATACATAACTTGCACCCAAAAAAAAGTGGTCTTAAAAGCACTCAACTCGAAGTCTCATTAAACTTCAATTTGCTTCTGTGATGTTTCTGTGTCCCAATACACAAGTCTCTAACCTTTCACCTTTCCAAGATGTACAATTAACAATACTGACATTTACAGGGTATTGGTTTAAAAATGTCAATAGGGGAAAATAAAAAACTGGAAACAGAACAATATTTATCAGTTACAGAGATTTGGCCATGATAAACGCTAACATTACCCTTGACAAAATTATACACCTGGAAGTATTTTTCTCTTCAAAGTAGAAGTTTCTGTATTTCTGGCAGGTGACATTTATATAAAATGTATTACAAGAATTACTATGGTAACAAAAACATATTTTAAAAATGATTATTTTTCCTATTTCTCTTTCATTTTTCTTTCATAATAGGTGAACTCAGAGCAGTAAGAAATCCTTATATTCTTTTTCCTTGGCTCTGTTATTGAGTTTTCTTACTTATTGGCCTTTGACCAAAGATGCTGAGCTGTCCACAGAACTGAGGTGTTGCACTGCTTTTCATTTCATATTCTAAGGCATGTTGCAAATCACAGTTGTAATACTAAAGAATTCCACCAAAGAGAGACACTTTTGTAAATTGCATATGAAAAATAATAGGTACATTACAAGGCCCATCTCTTGGGGTATTTAAATGAGATGGAGGAAGAAACCTTGGTAGCAAACATACCATCCAGTAGAGAACAATCCCAATGGAAATGGAAAGCACCTATTAAGTTTTACTTCTACTGCACTATAACTTATAGGATTCTGTTCTAACAGACATATAGCTCCATTCCACTGAAATAAGGATATTTTATTGATTTCAAACTCTCTCATAAACTTGAAATATTTTAATTACCAAATAATCCATTTTGCATTTCACAGGCTGCAATTTGCTGAGCAACATAAACCCAACAAAACAATGCCTGATTGAAAAAGTGAAATATGTTCCTGTAAACAGAAAGTACCTGGTGTGTCCTTGAAGTCTATTGTTTTGGGAAGGTGCCAGAGAAAAATATTAAAACCCATAATGCATGAGAGGATTGTCTTGTATTTAACAAGTCAACTTTTGAAATTCCCACAGATTAACATAAAACCCCTCCAACATCTGTACTTCAAAAATGCTCAGAAAACAGGGTAGGGAGATAAAAGGCAAGGATCTGCTACCAAGTCCACTCTGAAGACAGAGAAGAGAAAGCTGATAAGGGTCTTAATTCATTTGATGTTCAAAAATATTTGTTCTCACTCTGATATTACTTCTTAAGTAAGTTAATATCTGCCAAAAACTTCCTTCAGCACCCCATACTCCTCTGAACACCAGTACAGGAGCTTCAAAGCCACGCTTGGTACCACTGTGGCTCATGCACAAAACCAAATGAAAACCTGCACCCTCCTCATGTCAAGCCTTGCAGACCCCTGTGCTTACACAGTGTGACCCCAGCTCCCACACAGAAAGTCCCCTTCGCAGCTCTGAAGACACTTTTATTATAGGAAAGAATTGTTATCCCCCCCTTCACAGATGTGGACACAGATAAACAGACATGTCATATCTGCAGCAAGTACGAGAGATTAAAATCAGGTCTTTAAGCCAATGGCCATCCTGAAATGCTGCAGGGCCTGTCACATTTCTCCTTCATTAGCATAAAGAGTTCTTGGTTGTGTCAATCAGAGTGGCTGCAAATGCATTTGAAAACTTCAGAGGTCTGTACGAGGTTCACAGAAATAGCACTTTACAAGTGAACACGCAAGATTATTACATTTCTTAAAGTTAGGCCAAAATCAAAGAGTGCAGAGATGAATATAACAGTTCTCCCCATGCTACAGAGCTCTATGGACTCCACGATTTTGCCTGAAGCTCTATAATTCACGTGATAAAGAAACACGGATTTAAAATTACCAGTCTGCTGCAGCAATGTGCCTTTAACCTGTAAGGACAGAAACAGAGAATTATCACTGTAAAGATAAAGCAAGCACATCATTCTTTTAATGTGATGTTTGGGATGAGTTATTGTGGGGGGGGGTCAGGATAATTTAATGCATTAAAATTGAGCTCAGTTTTAATCTCCATTTTAGACTTGCTTTCATTTCCCAGTCCACATTTTATCTGAATGAGTATCTGAAGTGTTTTGAACAACAATGTGGTTACTCTTTAACAAAGCTCCATCAGAAATCTCCTTTAAAATGTTTCAGCTTTTTTTTCCCCTTCATTTCTGCAAACACAAGATGATGGAAAAGGGGAATAAAAACAAAAAAAACCCCACAGCTGATTTAGCTGGAAGAATTGCTGTGGTTTCCTTTGAGCAAAGTTACCCAAATCCACACTATCAGCACCCATATATGTCAGTATATGTCATATATGTCAGAGAAGTAAATTAGAGGCACCCACAAAGCACAGACCACACAAACCAGCACCTGCCCAAGGAGTGAAGGAGCAAGTGCTCATCTTGGCTCTGCAGGTTTTCTGCTGGCTGTTATTGCAGTGTGAGTATCCCCCACAATAGCTGCTCTAACACGACCATTTTGAGTGGAATTTTTATCAGTACCAAGGCAAATCTCTTGGATGAATGCTCTCTTCACTGCCAGCTTCTGGGTGCACATATGCAAGGGGCACGAGAGGAGAACCCAACTTTCCCCCAGTTCAGATGCAATGTGACATTTCATTGTATTCTGCCTCCAATGAACCTTTCAAAGCCCAAGCCTCACCTACCCTTGTGTTTATTTCAGTTGTTCCTCAGATGCCCTGACTGTCCCTTCTGTCCCCCTGACATTTCTGCCTTCCAGGGACAAGGCCAGAAACGCTAAACATAGCACAAATACAGTGTGGGGGCACTCAGAGTCTGCCTTTTTATACAACAGAACTGCACCCCTCCACATTTTTCCAGCATTTGATGTCTGGATCGTTGTGTTTGGTGGGTACAGCACTGAGGCAGGAGAAGGCGACCCCTTCCTTGGTGCATCAGAACCCAGGGGAGACACAGATCTCTATTTTTTCCTTCTCACTGTTGGACAAAAAAGCAGGAGAAAGCTCCAAATGCAGGAAGGGAAGCTGAAGGACAGCCAACACACAGAAAGGGCCTGCTGAGCAGCGTGGCACCACTCACCAGATGCCATTCCGGTCACAGGCCTTGCCCGGGGCTTTATTTAAAGCATGAAAGACACACTGCTGAATTTTCTGCTTCCTGGCTCTGGCTTGGGATGCTGCCCACTGCATGGAAAAACCTCGAGCAGCAGAGCAGCCATCCTCTGCAAGCCTTATTTCCAGTTTGGAGGACATTTCTCTTTTTCCTGATGGCTTTGGAACTTCAAAGTTTTGCAATAAATCTGTCTTAACACCCGCACTTAAACATGCAAATAAGATTTTCAATAACAAGGCTCCTGAAGAGGAGCGTTCATTGAAAACATAAGACTCTTATGCACTAAGCCACATTATCCAGGAGGGAGGAGACCTGTGAGAAGAGGAAAAAAAAGTGAGTGAGCTCCATGCAAAATGCATGAGTCTTGATAGCTTCTTCTAGTCCACCATCTGCATATTTCATGAATTCATTACAGCAACTACTGCATCTATAAGTCAAACAGGCCCAATTGTTCAAAGAGAATGACCAGTCTGATACACAGAAAACAGATGCTGGTAGAGGAATAGTGACACTCTCCAAGATGAAACTGCTACGTGGCTGCCAAGACTGCCCATGGTCCTGTTGGCTTGACCTGAAGGAGAAACAGGAGAAGAATAGTTATTTCCACAGCATGTGCATGAAGAAAAATGATTAAAAGGTGGTTGTGACCCAAACTCTAATCCTCAAAAACAATTGTAGTAGCTGAGCTACAAACTGCACTTTCAGTCACATCCAAAATGAAAAGTTCATAGATGACAGACAACATTCACCGTTGGGATCTGCACAGGGACAAACACCGAGAAGAAAATGATGGAAAGAAATCGGCAATGCAAAAATACTCTGTGCTTCCTTAGGTCAGACTGAGTGTGATGTGTTCTGCCCATGGAAACAGCTCGAGAATGAAACGGGGACGAGAAATGCAGGTTGTCAGACAGACAGTTGTGTGGTGCTTTCAGCAAAAGGCAATGCCAGTTTCAAACAGGGCTCTGTGCTGCTTTATGGCTTCTGTCTTGGAAACCATTTCAGATCGTGCTCAAATCCATTCCAGCAGGCACCAACTGCAGACAGAGCACCTTCCCACACCCTGGAAGTGGGCATGGAAGTGATGGGAACTGTGTACAGAGCCATCAGAAACTGTAAGGACTGTGCAAAAGTACAAAACTGGTGGCCAACACCAATAGAAATTGTTTTTCCAGCAGACACACCCCTAAGAAAGGCCCGATTGTTTGCCAGCATGGATAGCCAGACATTCAAGAATGTTGTTCTTCTGGCTGATGAGAAGTGTGAGCAATGAAGAACAATACTCTAAACACATATACTGTCTGGAGATTCAAATAAAATGAGCTACACAATTATAAAAATAAAAATAGCAAAACACAATTCAAGGGGATGTCACAGGAGCCTTTCAGCAGAGACCAGGAGGGGCATCATCCCTTCCAACCTTCCCCACACCAGGCCCTTTGCTGAGCACCCTCTAAGTGCATGAGCTGGGTTTCTTTGGGGTGAAACAAAGCAAAAGAGTTATGCTCCACAAGTGCATCTAAAGCTCTTCAACAGGTAACAAATGTTCAGTCCACAGCACCGCAGTGGACAGAGTTAAAAGTGGAAAACAGCATATTTCCTCACATATTTCATATTTCAGCACTGCACTCGTGTGATAGCACTGATCTGATCGTCCTTTCCAACACAGACACGGCCAAACAACACCTTAGATTTTCTCTAAGACAAGAAAAAAGAAAAACCAAATAGGTTGGGAGGGGCAAGGTCAAAATGAGTAACTTAATTTTTATGTTTTGAAGGCATGGAAATTTAATATTTTTATTTCTCAAGCGGTTTGATATTCATTCACAACCCAGGCATGGTTTTCAAGGGGCACTTATATTTAGCAGACTTTTAACTTGTCACTGTCCAAGTACTGCCTTAAAAAAAAAAAATATTTAACCTTTCTTTTCTGGGTGGAAAATAAATGAAAGTTTGTGAACTTTATACAGTAACATTTATGCTTTGAATGAGCTTAATGTGCCTCCAGCAAAGCTCTACGACATTCACCACTTCACAGTTTAAAAGTGTGTTCTAATAAAAGGTCAAGAGAAAGAGGAAAATAAAGGAAAGGCCTTCAAGGTTACAAATATATTAGACAGGAAAAACATTTCTGTTCTGTTAAATGCCTGTTTAAATATAAATCTATTAGTTTGATGAGGTTAAGACCCTAGAATGTAAATTTACATCTGATTTTGAAGAGACAGTGGTGATATTCCCTTATTTTCCGTGTTCCTCGGTTTTCTAATTCTCTTTCCTTCTTCCTCTGTTCTTTCTTAATATTCTTGAGGTTCACTTAGAAGTCTTTCAGATTTAAATATTGTAAGTATTCAGATTTAAAAATAAAAGCACAAGAATTTTAAAAAATCTCATCAGAAGCAGTCAACTCCTTTCTGTTAGAAGATGATGTGAGGCATTTGGAATGGACAAACAAACCTTGTGGCCACAAAAAAAGAAATGGGGGAAAAAGACATACAGACTGACATAATGGATATATGTGCCAGGAAGGCAGTTACTGAATTAAAAACGTAACTATAATAAAATAATGATTTTTATTTCTTCTAAACACCTTGTGACCAAAGGCACAGCAATATTTCTGTTGTATCAGAGGCTCAATTTGTCCTGCAGCTGCATCACTTTTGCCCATGACTCTCTACTAACCCAAACCTAATTAAATGTCTGCCATCAAGAGAATTAGCCTGTGAGAGTAGAACTCTGAAAAATTAGTAACTTATTTAAAAATAATTTATTCTGTCTCACAGTAGGTGAGGGCTATTAACTAATATTAGATATATATTAAAACGTAGTTATGTATTCCACCTCAGTAAGAAATACATACCTTTCATATAAAATTTTATAATGCCTAAACTCTTGCTTTAGACTTTCTAATTCATGATTTTTATTGCTGAAAACATAATTCTAGCCTTTGTAATAGGAAACACTCATTTAAATTGAATTGTATATTTTAAAAATGCCATGCACAGAAGTAGATTAAACATCATAAAACTTAAACTGCTCTATTAATTTTTCCTCATTTTTTAACACTGTTGTATATTTCAATTTCTAATTTGCTTTGATTGATATACTGTAACCTTTAAGGTTTGTGATCAATCCTGCATCTGTGACCATTTGGGTGTTTAGACTTAGAAAATTCTCATCTCGTATTAACATGCAACCATGAGCCTGAAAATTCTTGCAAGGTAAATTCTTGCATCTCCTTTAGAGATATCTACCAAAAAAAAAATATTAATTATATTAGTAAATTAAAATTTGGCATGTATTTTATAAAGATTAAGAAAGAAAACATTGCAAAAACAACAAAATTGTGTTCATTTACAGGACAGTCAATATCTGATATTTAGAGTTTACCCAAATATTAGTCAAAACCAAGAAAAATCTTGGTTTAAAAAAAAAAATTCCAGAATTCCAACATTCCAAAAATTATATTAAACAAATTTGAGAAGATCTGTAGGATAATCAGGTTTAAAAAATTTAAGGGAACTGAAAAATATGATTTTCATTTTATTCCCTATTTATTCAGATATTTCAGAAGGAAAACATGGAAACTTTGAAAAACTAGAGCTGGAAAAAAGTTTTACATTCATTTCTTCTGTTATTTTTCTTCTATTAAATTAATGTGTTTATATCCTTTCATTGGATCTTTTCTCTTTTATGCTCAGCAGTTAAAAGCAACTTTTTTTATTACAATAGAAGACAAACAGAAGACAACCACATTTAAAATCTTTCTTAAAGCTTGGATTAAAAAAATCTTTCCAGGAATTGATGAACTAACAGTGAAAATTTGCATTAGATCATTAAAAGCAGCAAATTTGACACTGCATTTACGTGGCTGATATTCATTTTCATGGCATCCTGCACCTCACTCAAAAATTTGCCTCAGCCTTCTGTGGGCTGTCAGTAATATGGTAAAAAGACTGTCAAATGTCACCCTTAAATTGCTGATAGCTTTAATTCTTGCTATCTGGGAATTTTTAGGTTAAACATCTCTTTTAAGAAATAAAGACACTTTGTCAAAACCAAACATTTATGTGAAATAGAATTCAACGTGTTCCCCAATATTTTGGTGCAGATGTTTTCAAACATTATTGTCAGAGCTGTAAATTGAAGTTTCACTAAAAGTGAATTTTTAAAAAATTGTTAGGTAACTGACAAATGCCTTTTCTTTTTTTCCCTTTCAAAGATTTACAAGGTTTGGTGATATCATCCTGATTAGGATATAGCTTTTCAAATATAAAATCAGGTAAAATATCACTTCCTACTTGGTGCTACTGGACACAGAGTAACAAGTGCTCATAATTGGAAGTGACTGTGATAAACAGGTTTTCCATTCAACATGTATCAACTTTCTAAGAAGTCATTGCAAATTTCAGAGGGACAAATAGGTTTTTTGGTAACTCCGCAGACTCATACTTAAAACAGTAAATATCTTTCTTACCACTAGTTCAACTCTGCTCTTAGGTGGAAGCAAGTCATGTAAATACAAAGAATAAGGTTTTATGAGGGGATTTCACCTTGTGAACCTTTTTAGGATGATATCCAGACACTCATACTTCTGAAAATTGCAATTCTGTATAAAACTTTAAAACGTGGTCTTAATTGAAAGTCAATTTTTGCCCCACTTCCTTAGGGAAGAGAGAAGAACAAGGGGCTACAAGGAAGACTGTAACCATGTAGGCACTGACTATACTACTAATAAAAACTCATCATATGCTTAATTAACCTTAACCTTTGAGCATCTTGTGCTTATTTTACCCCTGGTAACACCTGCCATGCTTTTAGTTGGTTTTAGCCAGATGATCATTGTGCAACACTTTTAATACCAATCACGGTTTCCTGTGAACTTGTGAACATCAGTCCTTGTCTCTTCCATGAGGATAAGTGAAGAACATGGAATTGTCTTCAGCAAGTGCTTATGAGGAGTTCAGAGTTATCTGTTGCTCTTTCCAATTGTCATTCAAAGCAATGTTTCAAAACTTTAGATTATAAAAAGCCCAGTGAGCTGCTATCAGGTTCTCCAGAGTCCTAATGAAAATGGATTAGACTTAAAACCTTCTGCTCTAAAGACTCCACTACATTAATGTAAAAACATATTCATAATGTATATAAATTTCACACTATCTTTATAGCAATGCATATTCACCTTTCTATTCCTCTCCAGCTCCAGAAATGAACTAATCCACAAAAGGTGAGGAACATCTCCAGTGGTTTCAACAAGACAATTAGGAAAGAACATGCCACTCCCAAAATACATCATACAAGTCAGTGCACATTGTCTTGGTAAAAACTCTACATACTATTTATAGTGCAATATTAAACAGAAATGGGTATCAAGCAGGTTTTATCACTTGAAGCAGAAGACAATTGCTGTACAACACACCCCATCCTTAATATCGCTACTTCCTAACAAAAAGATGTTTATACAGCATTAATCCCAGACTTCCAAATAATTTCCAAATAATATCATTTCCAAATAATTTTCCTGATATCATGTGCCCTGTGTCTTTTGATGACATTTTCTCTGACCCTGTGGCACAAAGTGCCACCCTCCCCCAGAGGCCCACGGGGGCTGTCAGACCCCAGCTAACACACAACACTCACCACTGGATTACCTCTCAAGCACTCTTGATATTAAATGTTTGAAAAACTAAACCAGCTACAGAGTACTTCAGTTTCTCACCTTTAACGAGCTGATAGCCCTTCAACAATTTTCTGGTGCACCAAAGACAGATTCATGACAAACCATTGTGAGCAACAAGGCAATAAATAAGTGACAGGATATGCTGTAAAAGTAACCAGTTACTCAAACACAAATCCAACCCAACAAAAGTGGCTGTGCTGAGCCTCACCAAGAGCTCATCCAACCACAGCTCCTGTTTCTGACAGCTGCCAGCACCAAAAGTCTGGGAAAGTGAGCAAGAACCTGTGAAATGCTAATTCCATGTGACAATCCAGGTTCCAGTCAGGAGCTTCTGACACCAGGGACTGCATTTTAGGCCACAGTCATTAGAGTAGAGTGCATCTAACATCTAACACTCTTTTCTTTGGTAAATGTGTCTGCTGACTTTGGGAAAATTCACAAATCCTGGAAAAGTTGGTCACAGTAAATGGCCAATGATTCAGAAGTCACACTATTGGAAGAAACTGGGAATGTTGTGAGATTACAGTTCTTTACTAAGAGTAGAAATGGGATTTTATGACCCTGCAATTTAATGAAACAGCAAAAACCTGTGCATGGGTGTAACTGGATGCACACCAACATAAGTCTGCATTCAGGGATGCTGAGCTGCACACTCTGAACACACCATTTATTTGGATGGAGGAAACTCCAGGCTGTGCTTCCAGGAGGCTCTCAGGTTACTAGAAAATACACAAGAAGATAAACCTTTGATGCCTTATTCCACCACCCAGTTTTACTTCCTGCAGAGGTTGTGAGGAAACTACAATATAAGGAAACATTCTCAAAGTTATACTTTGGATGCACTGTCTGGAAATCACCATTTTAAACAAGTTTCAAATGCTGGACATACCAGAAAACAGTGTTTCAGACTTTACTTTGAAATGCACAAATACAGCAAAAAATATTTGTTTTCTGTGGTTTGTTCCGTGTCCTTTAGCAAATACATTTTTGCAGCATTCTCCTGCATTTTGAAGTCACATTATGAGTGTACCCAAGCAAACCACTTCGCATACAAAAATATTCACTAAAGCATTTTAAAATATATTTTAGTAGTTTATTATCTCCACACACATTAAAATCAGCTCACACATGAAACGATAAATACTGAATATTTGAAGCAATTCCTCTACTGAGAACCCTGAAAAAAATATCTTTAGAAAACAGTCAAAACAATGAATAATTGAAAACAGGATGAGTTAACTAACAATTTGCAAGGGAAAGAGCTAAGTTCTATCTTATGTTCTTTAGCTGATATTCTTTCTCTTCTCCTTCTTGCAATAAAGTTCATAGCACTTTATCTAATTTGACATACATTTTAAAATAATTACACACACAGAATATTAATCCTTCAATTTAATATTCTCTAAATCCCCCACAAAAAATTTTTTTTTTTTTTCAAATTTTATCTACCTTTTTTTTTTTCCCTCTATTCCAGGACATCAAAATCCATTTTATATGCCAGACCCATAAATCTGAATGGGGAAATATTGCGTATTATAAATGAAAAGCTCATCTGAAGAATCCAAGCTGTGTTCACACTGAACTTGCTGAAAAACCCCAGTTCCAGCCATTTTCTGGCCTCTTTGCAAGCAGGGACATCTGCTCAGGACAGTGGGCAAACCTTCAGGGCTTGACCAGCTTCCCAAGGGTGGGAAGACACCACATTTTGGGGACATCCCTGAAGCACAATTTTGACAGAACGTGACTATATCTAGAGGAAAGACAAGGGGAACAGGAAAGAATAAGGTAAAGTAAAAAATGAGAGGAAAGACTCCCCAAAATCTTGTAAGGACCAAGTTGCAGATGACTGGCTTTACCAGGTATCTCCACTTCTGCAGTCAGCTTCCATCTCATAAACACTTAGGTTCATAAAAGTGTGGTAATATTTTTCTGAGTAACAGATGTTATTTGGCTCCTACACTGGCTTTGAGTCCCAGATTGCAATGACTTACAAGAATCCAGAGTAGAGTATGTTTTTCTAATCCCCAGCAGTTCATGGGGCTGAAAATATGAAATATCATAGAAATCAACATATGTCTAATTTTGTTGATGGCAAGTTTCTCTATAGGAAAGCGTAGGGTTTTATTAAGAAATTTGTGTTTGAGAAACATCTATTCATTAGTGTCTAAATATAGAGATTTGTGTTGCATATGAAGCTGGTGGATTTACATCATCCTTAAATAAAAAAAGTGGACACATTTTGGACTCCAGGGTTACACAACCCAAGTAGTCACAAGCTGGTGGATTTATAGAAGCTATAAAACTATTAAATGCATATGTTTGCATCAATTGAAGTGAAGGTGAAGGCTGCATAAGAGAATAAAAATTTGCATGTTATAGTTGTTTCTACAAAAGACTGAGAACATCATGTTAAGTGACAGCTGTCTTTTCCTCCCAGAAGCACATTTGTCACTGGTCTCACCACCTTTATTCAGCTGTCAGCAGGTAATGTGGGGGTTCTGAAGCATTTTTTAAGGTTTGGGGTTTTGGTGTTGGGTTTTTTGTTTGGTTTTTTGCATTTAGATGAGAAATATGTTTTTCTCATTGCAGTTGTATATTTAGAAATTATCAAGAAATGCATTCATTAGTACCATAAATTGGCATGCTGCCACCCATGCAAGATGTTACCAGGCTGTTGCCATAGTTCAAGTTTATTAGACAGACATTCTTTTAGCAAGATTCTCATTGCCTGGGGTAAACATACCTGTAAATAGGTAGGAGTGGTGTGAACATTTGCCATAATGGGGTGGACAACAACACAAGATTATAAATCTTTATGCAGATTTTGAAGATATGTGCCCTGAAATAAAGAAAACTTTGCAAAGTTTTCTTGGAAAGGAAGCAGCACAGGAGGCAAAGCCTCCTTTGCCATGCAATAAGCAGTAGTAAAATTCCTGCTTAGGATCTAGAGAAAAAAACTGAAACCTGCCTAGAAATAGTCCTGCAGGAGCACAAAGGGCTCTCAGCCCACACAGAGCAGCTGAGGAAACCTCACCTGCAGATCTCAGAGTGAACATGTGCATCCCAAGGAGATCCCTCATGTTGGCAGCTTTCTTTGGAATGCAGAAGTGCATAAAGGAGACATTTCCCACATCCTCAGTGCCCACCTTTTCTTCACACAACCTCTTGGAGGGGCTCTGAAGCTCCTTTCAGAGAAGTGTTACCACCACGTTTTGTCAGCTACAAGTGACGTGACATGTGGTGTCCTCACAACTCCGATCTAGACACGACTTTGCTGTCACTACAAATAAAAGAGAGAGCAAATGAGCTCTGAATGGGATTTTAGAATGTGAAGAAGTCTGAAACCCTGAGCTAGACCTGAACCTGTATTTGAACATTGAGTTTGAGCACTTCATTTACAGACTAGAGAGCAGGGAAGGAATGAGACACTTGAGCCTAGGTGTTTAAAAACCATTTAATACTATATTGCTTAAGGTACTAATTGAACAGAAAGAGAAGAGAGATTAGACTACAGACATACAGAAAATATCAGGGCTTAGAATGAGTAAAGAGTAAAGAGTAAAATTGCTGCTCTCATCAATGCATTACTATTTGTTGGCATTATTTTCTGGTCTATATGAAAATCTGAGCACTTAGTTCTAACAGTACTTGCCACATACTGCATCATGAAAATTTATATACATTTCATTCCGTGCTTAGATATTTTATCACATAACTTCTAAAGGATTAACCTTCACTATTGAAAAATAAAGTGAAAATAAGAGTGAAACCAACTTACCAACACTCACTTGGCTTGTAAAGTGTGTTAAAAAGCTAATAAAATGTAATGAGTGAGCACTACTTGCCCACCAAAGCAGTACTGCTGGCCTCCTGTCAGAAGGCTACAATTTTGAAGACCTACTGGGTACTTGTAGTGGCCATTTATTGGAAAGATTTTCTATAAAGATCTACAAAAACACCTCCTGTAAGAATGTCTTAAGACAATTCCTCCTCTGTAAGGCATCAGATCACACAATTAGCACATTCAGTACAGAGAAGTAAAACAGTTTTACCCAAGTGCTCACTTTGCCAGAATTTTACTTGCCAAATAGCTTTAGCTTTTATTATATTCATGAAAAAGAATTATCTGGAGCTGTATCACTTTAATGAAAAGTCTTTTACAATGTCCTGAGTTTCCTTTCTCTCCTATGCTATGTACTAAGAAATACTGCAGGGTGTGTCACCCTAAAGATACTGAACCCAAAGCTGTACATCCTTCCATTTCTCATACGCCTCCTAAGATGCCTTTTGCTGGGGCTATTATGCACATCTCACAGGAAAGAGCTGAAAAATAGCTACAGCCAACCCTACATAGTCACTGACCTTCACTGCCTATATCCTATTTAACACGTTATTCTCAATGTTTTGGAGAGCAATTCTGCTCACAATCCTAATGCAAGAGAAAACTGATGAACTGGAAGCAGAGGAATCTTTAAAGTCAGATCTTTGCTCTTCTTTCTGCTTCCTGAACACTACTGCACTTATTTAATTGTTCAGGAAAGGAGTGAATAGACATGTTTCACCTTGAAAGCACTCAAGTCACATAAGTCAGGTCGGGGGACCTTGTCCCTCCCTCCCAGCCAACTAAACAGGCTTTGAGAATCACCTTAATCAAATTCTTGCCCAGAAGCCAAGCTGGCTGTGGTTTCCAAAGAGAAATGCAGTGGTTGGGGCAGGAGCCATCCACGCCTTGGCAGGCAGGAGCATTATTCACCCTTTGGGCAGCCAACCTCTGCCAACAGGGAGAACAATCCCATTCCCCCCAGCAACATCTCCAAGGCAAAGTGACATTGAGCTTACCTACCTGAAGTAAAAAATGGTCCAGGTCACTTCTGTTCAGAGACAGAAACAAGAAAAAGTAATCAAAAATTGTGTAGTGAAACCCAGCTTAGAAGTTTCTACAAGGCATCACCAGCATGACAGGCAGATCTGACTTCTCCTTATAAAAATAATGAAAACATGAGAAATAACACATTTGTGGGGGTTTTAAGCATATATGTTACAAAAGCACAAAATATAAAGTATTTGAAAGTGTCTTAAATTCTTGGCAACACTGAAATAAGTTAAACATCATTTAATATATACATATATATTGTTCATGAAGCTGAATATTTTGCACTTGAAGTGGATCTGTGTAAGTAATAAGACTATCATGGTGACACAAATGGCAGAATTTATCAAGGTTTTACTTTAAAAGTAGAATAGAGGACTGTATCAAGACTTTTTTGATATAAAAGCAAACTGGGTTTTGTATATTCTAAAGTAGTTGCCAAAAAAAAAAAAAAAAGAAAATCAGCTAATCCTCTGTATTAAGAAAATCTTTGTCCTTAAAGGCACTAACTACATGTAAAAACAAAGTATTGCCATTCCAATTTCTAGCTGTATTCTCATTCCCAAACTCACCTATTTTTGCAGCTACTTCAAATTCAACGTAAAAAGGGATAAATGAACTTGGAATTTGTGTAATTGGACTTTACAAACAATATTATCTTACAGATTTTACATAGGGTCCAATGTTGGTAAAAATATCACCACCTTAGTTAAAATACTTCTAGTTATCCTGCTTCAATATGGAAAGTTCTGTTATTAATTTGCTGGGTACCTGTTTGTGTAACTTGCTAGTAGGTAACCCTCAGAGCCACAGTATATTTTTGTTGTTAAAACGTTATGAATGATGTATTTAATCCTCTTAAATTGTCACAATTTGGTATTAATAAGCTTGCTATTTCCTCAAGTGGTCAGAGTCAGTCCATGATATTGCAGGGCTGGTAATTCCTGACAGTGAAATAACTCACAGGGGCTCTTTGAGGGGCCTTGCTTTCTCTTGCTCTTACAGTGAAGTCCCTGAAAAACTTCCCATCCCAATTCAGTGAATCTGTTAGTGAAAGGTCTCAATCAAGTGACCTCTAGCAGACTGGTTTGGACATAACTTCTGGAGCAGGGGACACTGAATAGTCTAAAAAGTATACATTTGTACCCACAGGACAGAAATCCTCTTTTTCTGTTCCACTTCACGTGACACCACTGCATTCCCACTCCACCAGTAGCCAAATTCCTGAAACAAAAAGGTCATCCCAGTGAAATCTGAAATGGTGGAACAGCCGTTTGTCTTTATCTTCCTCATACTTTGTTAATGGTGGACTTAACAACATGGTGCCCACAGCCAGCTGACAGGAATTCTAACCTGATTAAATGTATTGGTATGTTTTAATACCCTTAAATGGAATTTTTATGGCCTATTCTGCACGCATATTATTAATACCGAACTATCAAAAAAACCCCACAGACATGCATAATAGCTCATCAATTTGTAGCCAGGCACTTTTGACCTTGAAAAATCAGCTGTCTTGCAGATTAATGCAGCTATGCTTTGGGCAGAAAAAAAAAGAAGCTATACAATTATCATTCTTATTTTTGTCACATGCCATCGCTGCAGTGGGAAATAAAGGCCACACTGATGGGTTTTTATTGATATTGCTGGCAACCTCTGACATCAGAATTAGAATCTGGGAGACCTATTTCTAATAAAAATCCACTTAGACATTAACATTTCAGCTCTGGCAGGTCACAAGATGTGCTGTTAGCGGGAAGGTGGTGTTTAGTCTGACTTCTGCTCCCCCATCAGTGGGGTTTCATATTTCCCATCCTTCACAGAAGACCTCAATGCACTTAAAAACCAGCTCTAGTTTGGACCACAACATCCACCCACAGAACGGGTCAAAGATTCCTGTGGGGGAAGAGACAGTGAAGGAAAAGGACAAAGGGAAGACAGGAATTCCATTGCCATCTCTAAAAGAGGTGGGAGCTTGCACAGAGTACTGGTGATAAATTAATAATGGCTGAAGCATTCAGGGAACACAACTGTATATGTACCTTGGGAATAATTTTACAAAGGACTATGTTGGGAAAGAAATGGACAAAATGAGGATGAAGACTGTTATGAAAGGAGAATTCTCATACCATAGAGAAGACACTAAGGCTTTCTGAAGGACTGGTCTCAGTATCTGGGACAGGCTCCCTAAGGTAAAAGGAAGGGAAACTCATACCAGACTGTAGAACATTTCCTTGTATAGCTAAAAAAAGGCCCAGGGAAGACAACCTTATAAACAGATTTTTAATTAACTCTTTTTTCCCCTTTCAATATCAAATGGCTCACCATCAGTTATTTCTGAGGAAACTCTGCCCTTGGAGCTGTTCAACCAGTATAAATAACCAAATCTGTCTCCAAACACAGCTCAAGAGTGGTTCTCCATATTCCAGTAGGATGCCCAGGCCACTGGGGTATAGGAACCATCTCTCATGCCTTCTAAGAAACATTTATTACGCTAAAATCAAGACAGATGTTTGGTATTCCAATTTATCGAGGTCTTTGATTAAAGGAGCATGTTTTAATTGTATGGTGAACTTGATCTAGTCACCTTTATTATTTACAGAATTACTTTTCACTAGGATGGATTTACAAAGGAATTTACAAAGGAATTGACTTCCATACACTTTTAGCCAGCCTGAATGTGCATTTTTTGGCTGCACATGTTCCTTCAGAAAGCAAACAAAAATCATTCCTCTCTGCATTCTCTTCTTTGTAACAGATTTGTTTAGAAAATTAAGTAGAACACAAATCATATATATGCTTTTTTTTTTTTTTACTACAGACCATTCAATTTCAGTTTTCTTCCTTTTCACTTCACTTGATTTCTTGGTAAACAGTGAAAGTGGGAAAAAAAATTAATGAAAAGAAATGTCAATAAAGGAGAAAAACAAGAACAGTACAAGAAATACTCCCACTAGGGTCTTTTAATGATCTTCTAGCTTGATTAGCAACCTGTCCATCCAATCAATTAAAAACCCAACCAAGACAGACATCTGCTATTCATTTGTATAATTCCAAAGCAGCATCCAGGAGAACCAGAATGGTAACAGGTGACAGAATCTCTCTGGCACGTACAACTATTAACTTTACCTGATCTCACAATTACATTCATGTCTTTTAGAGATGACATTATCAGGAAAGCCCACACAAGAATTATTTGTTACTGATATCTATATCAGACAAGGTAAAAATAGCTAGACCAGCACTAGAAACCATCTCATTTTCATCAGCAAAAATTCAGCTATTAAAAAGCTAAATGCAGTGCTGGTATCTCCCTCCTGCTCTGCATTCTGTCAAATAAAGATTTGAGAATGAAATTACAAGTTTAAGGTGCCTTTTTTGAAACCATTCAGGATTTTCTGTGAGATCTAGAAAGGATTTTGGGTGGTCACTATTACATAGCAAGGATAATTTAGAGGTAGTAAAGGTAGAAGGGTGAGCAACAAAACATAAAACCCTGCAAGACTATAATTTATAAACCAATTCAAGCAACCTACACAACAAAGACCCCTTACATACAAAATTCAGTACTAACTGCTCCTTTGTGGTGTTCCTAAATTTTAATTTTAGCTAAATGTCAGTCTCCTCCAAACATGCAGTAATGACGTTAAAATCACCACGTTCTCCTGCACTCATCTTTGACATCATCTTTGTTAGAAGGGTCCCAGAAACAACACCTGAGCAATTTATCCCATCAGAAAAAACTCCTGTTTATGCCAAGGAGAAACAAGGGAAGGAGAAAGGCCCACTCCCAGCCTACATATAAATACCAGGCATGTTCCCACAAACCATGGCAGGCTGCCTGAAGGTTTCCAAGGCTTCATTTTATTTCAGGAGACTCCTCTGTTCTCCTAGAGACAATTTTCCCAGAGCAGAACAGTGACAATCAGTGTGGCAAAACCACTTCTGCTCTGTTAGTGAGATGCCAGAGTGAACCATGCAGTGACACAGGCACTGTCCTTCCCAACACGGGTGTCCTGCTGCGGGTGGAATTCCCACTGCACTGCTCCTGGAAAAATGAAAATGGCACAGGGACGTGAGGGACACAACATTAAGACATGAAAGGTTGTCATTTTGTATTTAAAGAGACACCTCTGAGTGATCACTCCCATGTTCTTCTTTTCCCACATCTTGCAGCACGTGAAGGGAAATCTTTGGGGACGAAACTGAGCAAAAAGGCAGAATCCAGGAGCCGAACTGAAGCACTTTGTTTTCTTGACACAACTCAGCCACAGATGCTACAGGTAATCCTCCCTCCAGCACATTTTACACAGAAGTAACATCCTCAAGTCCCCCCCTTTCCCTGTCCCAGAGCTCTGTGGGCCCAGACCCCTTGGTGATGTGGATATATTCAATATCCTTCTGATGAAGGGGCAGAGTACAAGTAGTGCCAAATAACCTATCTTACTGTGTGCTGTGCTGTGGCATTTCCTACAGGTTTGCATTTCTCCTATTTTGAGTTTTAAGGCTTGAAAAAACTAACCTTCTTAACCCAAAGATTTCAGCTGGGTTGAATGCAAAATTCAGACAGGCAAAGTGCACAGTAAAATTGTTTAACCTTCATGTTCAAGCTTTCTGAAGCTCACAGTGACTACAAGCTCATTAGTTAGTATGAAAGAGAGTTGGGAAAAGTAGTTCTGTAATTGTATAAAAGAACTAATTCCATGTTCCATAGTGAAAACCCCCACAGTTTACACGCTTTATCCTCATGTTTTGCCGAGTTGAAGAAATAAGGCTGTTACTTTTCATTCATACCTCATAACAGGTCAAATAAAGCAGACCAAAAACTATTTCTTTATTTGCTTAAATCACTTTTTGTTTCTGTACTCACACCTACCTGACATATCAGTGTGCACATAAAAATCTGTACTTTCAAAGGGGGTTGGATATCACAGTACATACACCCTCAGAGCTGTCCCTGACCAGAAAGAGTTTGCAGAGGCAAACCTCTTATTTTTCCTTATTTGCAGTATCCACCAAATGATCACAGAATCACCGAGTGCTTTGGTTTGGAAAGGACATTTAAAGACCATCTCATTCCAACCCGCCATGCCAGGGACACCTTCCAGTAGCTCAGGCTGCCAAGGACTCCATCCAACCTGGCCTTGAACACTTCCAAGGATCACAACTTCTCTGGACAACCTGTTCCAGGGCCTCACCACCCTCACAGTAAAGATGTGTTTCCTGCTATCCAGTCTAACCCTGCTCTCTGTCAGTGTGAAGCCATTCCCCCTCATCCCATCACTACACGCCCTTGTAAATAATCCCTGTCCGTTTTTCTCGCAGGCTCCCTTCAGGTTCTGAAAGGCTGCAGCTGGGTCACCCCAAAACCTTCTCCTTTCCAGGCTGAACACCCCTGGAATCAAGTGGATGCCTCCTCTGGACTTGCTTCCCCAGGTTGATGTCCTTCCTGGGTGGGGTCTCACCAGAGCACGGTAGAGAGACAGAGCGAACTCCCTCAATTAATTAAGAGGAAATGACACTGTGCTGTATTTTATCCCCTTTAATCCAGCTTTGATGCTAAAATTATGACTGGGCAGTCAGAAACTTTGCTACAACCTCCTGGTTGCTTGTCCAGTCCTCAGCCTGTGTGTCCCTTACCCTTCCCAAGGATCATTTGGAAAGCCTTTATTTACCACCATCCTACTCTTAAAGATTTCAGAGGTTCCTGGGAGATGTGAAGTTACTTTTATTATCATACAATCTGTTAGCACACAACACAAGCTATCTAAAGTTTGGAGTGGATATATATAGAGATCTTTGGTTTCCATGCAGCAATTATACTAAAAGCATAATCCGTTCAAACACATCAGTAACTTTGCTTTTGCTAAAATGGGAGAAAACATAACAAACAGAAAACACAATTAAAAAAAAAAAAAACAGAAATTTTTATTTCAGGTAAAAATAGAGTCCCTGATGTAGCAAAGTTCACAACCAGCCTGGACTGGTTGCACCAAGAAGGAGCAGTTTGATTCTAGACAAATATACCACACATATGCCCAAATGTCTGCCTGCCTACACATCAGCATTTACAATTTAATCTTAATTACATTTTTGACAAAAAGACCCTTCAGTTACACTCTGAATAATAGCTGTGTTTGCTATTTAGCTTTTAATAATTTCTGATAGTGAAGTTTTTTGGTTGCTTTTTTCCCCCACCTCCAGACTAGAGTCAAATCACAATAAAGTCCCATCTTAAATATCAATTTTAGCAATTCAAATTAAAATACTAAAAACTTGCACTGGCACAGTATTGTTTCAGAGGAATTTTGGACTCTGTTCACAGAAAAGTAATTAAACCAGCACTTTATAGAGCAGATGATTTGTTTTCAAAGGTAAGTAAAGATGAGTCTGTGGTTACATGTGCAGTGAAGGGATATTTCACTCCTTATCTACATAGAGAACTGTGCTCTCCTTGTTGACAGAGCAATATTGTTGCAGGGCTCTGAAATGTGTAGGAGTTTCAAAGAAAGCAGGTTAAGTGATAGATTTGCTGAAACCATTCAGGCCAAAATAAATATTTACCCCTAAGTTTAATCACACAAGTCCAAAGTACAGCTTCTTCTTTAGGCACCACTGATATGAACATGAATCTAAGTTAGGACACCAGCCACCCTTAGAGACAGGAAAACACTGCTGATATATTGTGAAAATCACAGGGTGAAAGGAAATGGATTATTTGAAGAGAAAAGAGCTTCTTGCAGCCTGGACAGATCCTGATTTCCAGTTGTTCTCCAGCTTTACACCAAACCAAAAAAAACCTTGACTTTGCTGGTGCTATTTCAAATTCATGACAACAGCACACAATGAAAACCAGGTACAACCACTTCAAAAAAAAAAAAGGAACAAGTTTCTGCAATAAGATGGACTCCCAAGGAACATTCAACTCAATAGAAGTTCACGGTTTTCCTCAATTTTCTGTAAACATATTTTAAACAAGTTAAGTATAGGCAACAAAAAGAAGGCTGTCTGAAAAACTGCATTTTAATGACTAAGTGTTATCATCATCATTAATTTTTTGATTTTTTTTCTCCATTTGGTAAGGAATAAAAGACTATTGCATTTTGTAACACTGAAAGAAGAGGCACATAATACACAATTCTGCAAACACTGAAAGAACATGATGCTGCAATTTGCTGGTGCAAATGAGCTTGGGGCTCATTTTCCTTCCAAAAACACATAAGAAAAACATACTACAGTTCTTTAACTTTCACACTTTGGCAAAAGAGACCAGATCAACAAATAAGTTGTTATAGAACTTAAGTCACATTTCATTTCTCATTTAGCCCAAGACTATTTCCTCTTCCAAGATTTCTTTTAATTATATTTCTGTCAGTTTATTACAGGTTATCAAGTGCTATCTTCCCATGCTTGTTTCTCCCAGATAACTGGAGGTATCAGTAGCCTGGTGTCCTGTGGTTTTCCCCATCTAACAGATATTTCCCCTTTACTATTTTAAGCAAGAAAGCAGGGTACGAAAGTAAACCAAAAACGCAATAAAGATAATAAAACCTCGTCCCACATTTTCAACTTTTTAGAAACTATCTACTGACACATTATATAAAGCCAAAACCCAAACAATTGACCTAAAATCTTGGCAACAGGATGAGGGGGAAAGGTGTCATTTCCTACTAATAGCAAAGCGATTTCACATTTATCCTCTACCTTGCTAGATTTTATTTTTAAAAATTTGGTTTAGTGTAGTAAATGTATGTGCAAATAGCCATGGTGCTGCCATCATGCTCAGTGTGTACCCAGGGGGCTGCATGAATAACACAAGGTACCCCCATGAGTTTTACCTCAGTCAAGGCAAGTGTGATAGTTCTTGTGCTAAAGTATTAAGAACAGTGACCATCTGCATTCACAGATGTGCAGAACAGATTGTACTTCAATTTTGAGAAGGAATTCATGGTTCTGTATTCCAAATCTCTTACCTGTTTTTTAAAGTAGACCCTGATTTTGTGTTACAATGCTGTTCTTCATGTACCTTCTGCATATTTGGCCATTACCACTACTATACTTTTGTTGCTTTGATCCCTTTTCCCAGGGTTGTTCTATGCTTGCTTTTTCTTGAAGTTCAAATTATTTCTTCCCACAGCAGTCTTTGTAAAATTAGAAAATAGAGTTCTTTTCTGGATTAGTCTTACTGATATTTAGTCCCTCATAAATGTCTGTTTCTCTGGCTATTTACCAGGATGTGGCTAATTCCAATAAACTGATGTAAATAAACTCATGTACTCTAGTTAAATTTGTGTATTATACTCACATTAGTTTCATGTGTGTCAGCGTGTATATAAAGAAAATACACCTAAATAATCAGAATAATTGTGGGGGTTTTTTTCACTGTAGCACCAAACCACACTTTCAAATATTAGACATAAGCACGGTGATTTTCTGATTCAGTGTCCCAGAACACAGTTATTAACAGTTACAGGAGAACACTTCAATCTGGCTAACAACACTTCAGTAAATCAGCACTTAAGAGAAGCACATATGGTTCTGCCTTCTGCCTGGCCCCACGCTGCCAACAGGAAGAACTGGAACTTGATTTAATATTGGTGCTTAATAAGAATTTTTTTTTTTTTTTTTAGCAGAATCTTGTTGCTTTCACATCTCTGGCACAAGATGAACAAACTCTGACCAGGGTGACTAAGCTCCCAACACAAATAGGAAGCTCCATGAAATGTAATTACAAAGGTTCACCCACCCCGTTGAGATCAGTGTCCTGGAGTGGTTTATCTTTGAGAAACCTGGGTGATATTTCATCTATTTGCTTGGAAAAAAAAACAGTAGAGGCTTCTATCTTTTCAATGCAAAAAGTTACTCAATTAAACACATCAGGATCAGAAGCAGATTTGGAATTTGAGCTCCAAATTCATCCCAGTCTCTCCAAGTAAGGATACACATATCCATGAGGAGCAGTCAAAGACACACCACTGGTACGAAGGTGTTAGAAAAGGAAGATTTCTTTCAAGAATTGCAAAGAATCATAAACTCATAAAGCCTTTGAGTGAAAAAGAAGTTGAATGACAACTTGCAACAGTTTTGTAATCCAATATTACTCTCTAGGGAAGATTACCATAAATGAACTTTCTGTACAAACATTTATTAACAGTGAAATCCATGTGACTGAAGTATATAAAGGGTTTTATGTAGAACTGACAATATATGAAGATTTTCAGGTCTTTCTCCAAGCTTCCAGAAGAACAAACTTATTTTTGCAAGTTCACAGTTGATAGCTGAGATTTTAAAGAAAGGAAATTCTGTGCAGAGACACATTAATATTTTTATTTAAATTAGCTCACAGGTAAATATCTCCCTTCTTTTAAATAATCAACTTTAAATATTTATGATCCACCAAAGGATTTATGAGGCTGAGCTAAACCTTCTAAATGTCTTCATAATGCCATTTGATTTGTCAGAAATTTTAAAATAACATGCAGAAAAGGAAGGAATTTCCATTCACACTGGATCAGTGCCTTAGGGCCCCAAGATCCATAATACTGTGGCTGAATTTGGAGCTTTGGAGCTGACATAGGGGAGTTCAACATTTGAGAGGCTGCAGGCAAATGTGTTGGCTATCACTTAAGTTGGATTAAGCCCTGTTCCCTGAAGACTTCACACACTGCATAGGGGAAAAAAATTACCTAATACGAGAAGATAAAGCTACAGCAAAATCCTTATTCCCTGTAACCTGAGTCAGAAATGACTCCTGTAGTATATTCTGTGAGTCACGTCTTGTACGTGTGGTCCCTGTTCTAATTAACACCCCTGGCAATTACTGATTTCAATCTTGCTGCACTATTTTAGCTCAAGTCCAAGCTGCTTAAGAGATTTTTTTTCTCTTTTGTTTCCCCAAATTAATTAACAGGTGCTGCTGTCTTGCCAATGGACCACGTTTTCCTTGCTGCTGCTTCCCCTTCCACACCCACAGCTCGGAATTCCAGGGATTGGTTCATGCTGACAGTTCACACAGGTCCTGGAGGAAAACACACGTTTTAACAGTTTGTACTTTAAATAAATTTAAATAAATCACCTGCAGTAGTGCTGTGGGTAAAGGCTGCAAGGCACACACATGGTTTTCCTGCACTGGACAAAGATGTGATTGTTCCTTCCCCTGTGGACACTGTAACACCTTTTCCCGTGTACCTTTGGGATTCCTTCAGACGACAGACCAAAAAGCTTCTCTTAGTTATTCCCCACCACTCACCTCAACTGCACTGGACAAGCACCACAAATCTGCATCCAACCTCCTGAAAAATGAACATATTTTAGTGTAAAATTTCTCATTTGGGCACTATTCCATTGACACTTTGTCCATGGGGAGGGAAAAAACCAAGAAACAGGTAGAGAAACAGCAAACATCAGACATCAGAAGAGCCCTACAGAGGGAATTGAGTTCATCCTGACTTCCAAAGCTGATAGAAATCTTTTTAGACCCTACAGTTAAAAAGAAGTATCTTTCTTAAAAATTAAAAAAAAAAAAGGAAAAAAAGAGAGAGAGAACATGCAGGTCAGACAAGATAAAAAGTCAGTGTTACTACAGCTCACTTAATTGCTTAGTCCTGCACAATTCAGACATGAAGAAATGAAAATAACCATAAAATCCTGCAAATATTTTCAAGTCAATAGAATTACAAATTATCATTAAATCATATATAATTATGTGATTTCTATAGAGTTTCTATAGAGTGTTTAGTTCTAGGAGCCAGCACAAGTTCTCAGACCTCACCAGTATTATTCAAATAATATGAACCCACAGACTGATGTTCTCAAGAAAATTCACTGTGGACAAGGAAAAGGGATAATCCCCAAGCAGGGGTCACTTAATCTTTCTTACACCTGCATAGCAGTCAGTGGCAGTGCACTCTGCAGACCTTCACAAAGCTGCACTGGGACTTACTCCAGGTATTAAAGCTACAGGAGGAGACTGGAGAGCTCATCATCTTCTATTCTTTCTTACTCCGGCAAAATGAAGACACCAAAGTTACCTCATAAATATTGCATAAGCCTCAAATGAAAACCAAAAGCAGCTCAGAGTGAAGCCTGAACCTGCGATGACTGAGTGAGAAGTGTCTTCTGTGTGGCAGAACAAGACTTGGGGGGGATGATTCGGCCACAGAAGCCCCATTGCCTCAGAGGGGACCCAGCACTATCAACTTCCCCCTCTCTTCCTTCCTTGTCCTTTTTCCCTCCACTACAAAGAGTGACTTACTGCCCTGGAAAGCTTTTTGAAGTTAAAACTTTAATACAGTTTCTTCCTTTTTTTGATATAGAAATCTCTGACCTCCTTCTCTTCAGGATTCTCTTCCTCACTCACGTAGCCCTTGGAGCAATGACAAGATAGTTCTGGACTTCTCGACAAATACTTGTTTTAGAGTCTGGAATTAGGAGTTTGGGCTCCCCCTTCAACAGCCCCATATCCTTTGATCTAAAGAAAGCCTTATATACAAATTTAAAATAATAAAAGCGAATTTAAAGCAAATAAATACCTCAGATGAAGAAGTTTGAAAGTCTTTCAAGACTGTTACAACCCATGCATTATAAGGAAGATATTTAGGATACGTGTTTTGCCAAATTAACTTTTTCTAGGTTTGGGGTTTTTTAATATTCTCTTCGGAAAGAAAAAATCAAAATTGTTTATTCTGTCCATTTTTTCATTGCCTTGTGACCTTGACTGGTTGAGTTCATGTAGAGTGAAAGGAGCAGAGGTACCAAAGTGAAAAATACACTGTAATGTATATTATATTAGGAGAAATGTATATTATATTAGAAGACGGAGACAAAGATCTGGGTTTTGTGGGAGAAGAGCATTTAAAAGAGCAATATAGGAAACAGGATTATGACTCCAGGGCAAAATCAGATTATTGCTCTCTAAGCACTGCAATTGTACCTACAAATACAATGACTGCAGTCTGATAGAGGAAAGAGAGAGGAAAACAATCCTGGACAAGCACATATTTTCAGATGGATGTGTGAGGTTCCTACATATACAGTTAAGAGATGTGTTTTTGTGTAAGTGCAGACCTACATATATGTAAAAATAGTAGGTATAGCTGTCTGCAACCATATCTAAAATGAATAATAAAAGCAGCTAGTCATTCCTACATACCTACATGCTCCTTGAAAAATTTCTTAGCTAGCAAGAAAAATTGTATTTGCTCTAATTGTCAGTGATGGCACATAGGCAAAATATTGTCCTCATTTCTTTCTTATTAATTCTTTTTCCGTAATTTCAGGTTGTTACCATTTATAATCCATTCTACATTTGTTTAAAAGTCTACAAAGTTATTGCCAATATATTAATCAATGGAAAATTTCTTCCAGTCTAGATTCCCACTGCAGAGGAATCAGCTCAAAAAAAAATTTAAATAATATTAAATTATTAACATGTTAAAGAAACAAGAGTAAATTAAACTGAGGAAGAAAACTACAATTTTTTATATCTAATTTTGTTGTGATCATGTCTTTAGTCCCAGCTGAGAAAGGATTTTATCACTTTTCTAATCGTATCAGGCTTACCCTTATTCCTGCTCCTCTCCTTCATGAACCTTCACTTAGACAAAATACTTGAAGACTGAGCATACACATCACTTTTGTGATTATCATTCCCTCTAAAACTAGAAAAGTCTTTTAATCCTCCATCAGCTACCAAATAATGAATTATGCTGTTTAGTAATCTGGACTAAATTCCCCAAACTCAAATAAGGAAAAAATTGATCCAAAGTATTCAAATAACTCCGTTCATCCAGGCAGGAGTGTACATATGGCTCTAATATGAATCCCTGCTTGGGCTTGCTTGTTTTGTTGTTTTCAAAAATGGCTTCCAAAGCATTGCTGATTTCTAGGAAATTTTTTTGCAGCCCTCTGTGGTGCTAAGAACCTAATACTGTCCTGAAGTGAGTTTTGCTGAGACAAGGAGAGAATGTCATCTCACTAATTAGAAGAAGTTCTATCATTTAAGACCTTGGAACTATTCTCAGGCTGTTTAGCAATTAGGGAAAACGACAGAACACCACTGAAAAAGTTATAAATAGACTGCTTGGCTGCATTAAATTATTAAATAATCCATCTACTGCATGGCAGCTGCACAGTTCCACTAACCCATCTCCCTCCGCTTTCACAGACTTCCAACTCTACAAATTTGCTGCTCCTCGGTCTCACAGGTTTTACAGGGGGAAAACATTCCGAGTAGAACTAAAAGCAGAGGAAGGCACAGTTAACAAAAAAGCCCTCCCATCAGCCCAGTGATGTGGGAGTGCTCGAGGCAAAGCCTCTGGAAGCTGTGCTGGAAGAAAGCAAACACGGCAGCATCCCGGCCACTCGGCTGTTAGGGAGCAGCCCCTGGAGCAGAGCAGCCCCTGCCCTGCTCCTGGTCTGTGTTCCAGCACGGACCAGAGGGATTCCAAACAAAGCCAAAAGCAGTTAAGTAATGCACATGACCGAGATATGTCCACATGCTCTCTGACCTTGCAAACACACTGCAGACACAGCTCAGGTTTCTCAGAGAACCAAACCCAGACAGAAATGTGGGTTTTCTTGTGTGCTGAGCCTTCTGAAGACACTGCACTAAAGCAGTAGTTCTTGGGATACAACTTATAGTAGTATCACTATGTAGTGCTGCACTAATTTGTGAATGTACATGGTAATTTTTTTTTTTAGACACTTACTCTGCTTTGGTGCAGAAATGAGACACTGCCCAGCTCTGTTCTGCACAGTTCTGGGAATATAGACTAGGTCTCCTCCGATTTCAGTAATGCCAAGAAATTCTTGGATTTTACACTGGCAACCTCCCAAGGAGAGGAAGTCGGTGATTTATAGGAAAAGACAGCTATAAAAAGCTCTTGCTTTCCTCAGTTTTAATCGACTACAGCACCATTGGCCTTTAAGATTTACTTCCCCTCTAGATATTTTTTTAAGATACAACATGCACTTTGCAGAGCACAGATTAGACTGCATCTGTTTGTTTCCTCATTTCTCTTCACAGAGAACACAGATAATGACAATGTGGAGACCACAGCCATGTCTGTCCCAGCCAGGCCCAAATCTGCCTGGGATGGCTTTTCTCTGGTGTTAATATTTCCTATCAAAAACGTGGATCATCACACCGTGGGCACTGCAGTTCATGTGACACTCAGTGTCTCCATTGCATGTATTTATATGGAAATACATGCGAAGCATGAGGCCCAGTCTGCAAATCCCTCTTACAAAGCAAACTGTTTAATACTGACATTCACACCAGGGGAGCATCCTCTCAAACTGTGTAGGATGCTTTTATCTGGAATAGCAAAATTACAGGCTGTTCTGTCTCACTGGGACATGGGATGCTCAGGTCCTCCTAGAAAAGCTGACTCCAAAAAGAGGAGCAGAACCATTTTTCCCCATAAACCCAGATGTATGCATAAACTACACCTGTTCTGAATAATGCTGCACCCTACAAACCCACTAAACCCCTTTGTCATCTCTTTGTGCTGCTCACAAAGACATTTCCAGCTGGTATAAAATAACAGCTGTTCAGGGGACAAGGGGTGGCCCTTCAGAATCACCTCAGTTGTGCCTTTCTCTGTGCCATCAGTCTTGGTACAGAAATGGTGTCTGCTTAATTATTTCTGCTGCTGAAATTAGCAGTAGTTGCCTTCCACAAAGCAAAGGTTTTGGTATGATATTAAGGAAATGATCACACTACAGAGAAATGCCTGTGATGTGTGTGCAAGTGATCACAGAGCCATCCAGTGGACCAGGAGGAAAAAGAAGGAAAAGCCATCTCAAATGAAGGTATATGCAGAGAATCAAATACCATTCCATTCTGTTGGATGTTTTCCTATATTTATGTTTTTCCTGGTCAGTGACTAACAGGAAAACAATTATTTTGAAAATGGGAAAATGCAGAGCCTGAAATATGCACAGTCTCCACACAGATGTTAAAGGGCAAATTTTCCTACCCTGTAGTTTCAGCTCTACTTTCTCCTTCCAAAGTAAAAACTGGAAGGAAGGGATTTTGTTCCCTGCTTTCCAATGCTGTTTTCATCCACTTCTTCCTCTGTCATCTTATTTTTACACTGAAAATTCCTTCATGGATGAAGTATTCATATCCAATTATTCGTGATCAGTCTTCACCTACTTCTACACTCTCAATATCAGAGACAAAACAATCCTTTTTTAAATAGCTTTTCCCAAAGCAGAACCTATATTTCATTTAATCTGAAACAGCACACATTTGAACTAGCAAGGCATAAGCAGCCCTATATACTTCACAAATATTTACTGCCTAAACTCCTCCCTTCTGACTTGTTCTCATTCTTTAGCAAAACAGCATTTATTTTTACACATGACACAAGAAAAAAAAAAGGTTTTCTGTAATGGAAACAGCATTCAGTTAATAGAGACAGCAGGTGATATAAAAGACCCTCACTGGAATTACAGAAACATTTACACCAGAATTTAATTTTCCTGCTACCTATTTTATCATTTTTATTTCAGTTTAAGCAACATGGTATTAATTTTTGCCTTGTCAGACAGAGCATTGAGAACAACAAGATTTCTTTTACTTCAAAAGGTTTGAGATTTTTATTGTAACCATCTGACATTTTTAAGTAATCACCCAAGACTTTGTCATGTCTACAAAAGAGGATGCAGGAGGGACTTGTAATTGTTTAGATAAACCTGATGGGGGAAAAAATGAATGGAGTGTCTGGATGGGCCACACAGGGAAGTGGGGTCTTCCCTTGGTGGTCCCAGACTGTGAGTGGGACGTGATTTAATTTGCAACAGGAAGCAAACATGTTTCTAGATACTGTGGGCACGAAACAAAAATACAACTCATCATCCTGCCAGAAGTGACAGTTCCCACCAGTGTTCCTGAAATATTACTAAAATGAGCTGCAGCTGTAATTAGATCTCTTCCCCAGGTTACTCTGCCTTTCCAAAGCATTGCATTAGCTCACCTTTGACAAAATAAATGGCAGTGCTTTTGCCTCAACCCGAACTTTGCAAATTGTGGAAGCAGCACGATTTGTGTTAACACAAAATGAGCATTTTGGAGGCGTGATTGAAGTGGTGTGACCTTGATACGTCCCTCCATATGGAGTTGTGCTTGCAGGTCTTCTGCTCTGTGCTTGGTTGAGAGGGAGAGTAAAAAAGAGTGGAAGTAACAACTGAAATATATGGATATCTTTTAGCTGATCCACTGATACACATCAGTTGATAAAGATGCTTCCATTCCCACTCCACACCACGCAGACCTTCCACACACAATGATGTCACTGCCAGAAACAATCCTACAAAAAGTTATCCTCTGTGGAAGAAACTGCCTTTATTCCTTCCTTCCTTAATTAAAGAAAATCCTGCTATATTTAAGCAGAATTCCTAGGGTTTAAATGCTTGCAAAGGGAGAATTTCACACTTTGCAGCAAAAAGACAGCAAGTTCTAGAAATAAAACTGGAATAGGCAGAACAGGACCATTTGCCATAGGATTGGTATCCCTGTTCCATGCATGTGGTACAAAATTCCCATGAGGGACATACACTATAGTAGATCCAATCATTTTTATTAAGGTATATGCAAGATGACTGAATAGAATTGATGCCACATGCTCACAGAACAAACAGGACTGATAATTATATTATATTTCCACACATTTCATGGGTATGTTCTGATTGTGTTTTGCCTATTTAAGATAAAATCTGGGTCTTTCCTCTCACTCACAAATCTCCAGAGGAGCACTGAATTTCTCTACCATATATGATGTAAGATAATTTTTGATACTGTTCTAAATTCTGCTTGAAAATTATACTGTCAGTTTTTATTAAATTGACATGTTTGGATGCAATTTATCTAATCATTGAAAATACATGGAGGATTGAAATCAACGTGTTACATTATTGGTGGAACTTAGTGAATTGATTGTTATTTTATTCAGTTTACAATATGTCACATTTAATGAGCAAATGTATACTGTAGATACAATTATTTTGATATAATTAGATACCTGTTACCTATTTTCTTGTGATTAGAGTATACCCACAGGTATCTCATTTTAATATTATGACTGAGTTAATGATAATTAATTAATATTTTAATGGACCTCTGTGATGGTTCTAGAGTAACTCAGGTATGTAGAAAAAGCTGTAAATGGACTCCTGAACTCGATGGAGGAAACTCAGCAGCACAACCTGACCTGCATGTCTATGTCCAAAATATGGATACCATTCTCTCTCCTTTAGGATGGCCTGGCAGCATTATGGTATCCTGAAATAATTGGGATTTCTGAATCTTAAAATACGGAACAAAAATTCTCGGGACAATGGCACTTCAGGTGTCCTTTGAATAGCTACTTAATCGTGAATATAATTGCAAAAATTCTTTGTATTAATTTGACAGAATCATAGCCAAAATGCCTAGAAGAGGCATTTGAAGAGGTCTTCTCTTCTAATCTTCTCCTCTTTCTTCAAAATTCCTGGAAGAGTTCAAGAAGTCACCTCTTCCATTGGGGTTCCCAAGGTGGATACAACCTATAATTAACTGTTCCTGTAACATACTTTTCCACCCTTTAAGCCCCTCCAGAAACTCCTAAGTACTTTAGTCCAGATGTTCCATTTTCCAACATTTAATTCTACACTACAAAGCCTAAACTATAATTCATTTTAAAATAAGAAAACTGGTAAAAAATAAGTACCAATTGTATATATATCCCTGAAAGCCTGACTAACTAAAAGGACACCGGTGTAAGAGGCACACAGGACAACTAAATAAAGCAAACATCTTAAAGGCATTATCCCACAGGTAATGTTTCTTTGCAGAAATACACACTGGGAGTGAATGTCATGTTTTCTCCTATAAAAAAAGACAATTAGTAATTCAGGCACACTGCTGTACAATCAGCTTTTGTCAGAAAGCCCTTATTTTATCAAATAAACATTTATGCATAAAAACATAACACTTGATTCAAAGGAATTAATGGGAGAGATGCACCCATCACACTGGGACATATTTCACATAAATTTAAAAGGTATTTTATTTCAAATCAAGGGGACCTGAACTGAAACAAAACCAACAATTTTTAAAAGCATCTTTTATTTTTTTAATCATATACTTTTATTAAAAAAAAAGCATTTTCCTTAAGTTTTTTTCTCACATCTTGGAATTGTTTGCAATTTCATTTGTGTTATTGTCAGAGAAAAAGATCAACATGGTAATAGATATCAAACTTCCTCTCATCAACAGAGTCAAAGAAAGTCATAAAGCAAATTTACACTTTTGGCTAAAAAACAAGCCAGAAATAGAAGTTCACCTTCCTGAAGAAAAAATGGACTTGCTAGTACAGAAATAAGACAAAAAACATCTTACCAAAGTACAATAATGCTATAAAGGAAGGATGATAAGCAGGATTCCTTTGTAAATCAAGAGTGACACCACAACGCTCATTTTGTGAAATAAGTTACAGGCATTTGGACTGTTATTGAATGGCCAAGAACCACCTTTTCACAGAAGTGGATGTAAATCCAGCACAAAATGTATCATGTTTTTTCTGCATTTAGCAGTGTTTAATATTGCATAGTTTTGCATAAAAAAACCCACCACATTTTAGTAATACAGGAAAGTGCACAAAAACATCTTCCCACACCTTGTCAGCTTCCCATTCCAAATGGTACTTGTTTTCATTGCTATTCACTAAAATCATCCTATTATTCCAGATAAATACTACAGGGAAAACCTAGGCTATGGCACAGGAAATGATCAGTGACATAATAATGACTTTTTCTTGTCCAAGTACAGAAAGAGGGCAATAGGTAACTGGTACGTACAAGTCTCTGCAGCAAAACACAGTGGCAACTGATATTCTTGCCTCCCAAAATAAAATTATTCCAAAAGAAATTACCTCAAAACCCCCAAAGAACCCCATTTTCCTCACTCTGTGTTATGATACAGACAAAAGAACAGCACAAAGCATCTAAAATGGTACTTCAGGCTCTCCAGAGAGAAAACAAGGGAAGAATGTTGAATATCCTTAACCTCCCACACACGAACCCTTACAAATGGATTCTTCCAATTCCCTTTCATTAGGATTAGAAACAGGAACCACCAAATTCCTGCCCACCATATGCAATATTGGATTTGCCACTACAAACAAGAGTTTACATGTGGAGGGGAAGTACAAGAAGTATCACCGTGAACAAGATACAACCTGCCCACAAATAAAATTTGTTTTCAACCTTTAGTATTTAGTGAACGATTCATATAATATGACACTTGCTATTTGATATCCTTTATGAAAACTGCATCCTAAAGCAAATGATGGAACTATATCCAGAAATATATGCTCCTTTTTTCACGCATTTATCTTTCTACAACATTTCCAGAAATTTGGGGTGTTAAGTCCTCTGTTGAAACAGTTAATGGTTCCTTCTTGCCCTATAGGAAAAAAGGATCCTGGAAGTGGCTGGCACCTTTGACACCCCAAGTCCATCCTGCTGCCCTGGCAAACAGCACGAGTCAAAAAGCTTTGATTGCACTTAGCAGTCCTCCCTTTTGAAAAGCAATTTATTTATTCTTTTCCATCGTTCCTCTGCTTTTGATGGTCCAATAAACTGAATTGAAACGTTGCTGCTGGTATTTGAAAACAGCACTGAAAAAAATGTGTCTTTTGCAAAGCATTATCTTTTCAAGCAGACATGAGCACAGGGTTCCCTTCAACAGGCACCTGGGTGTGTACAAAGTGTACTTACACTGCAAAAGGCAAAACACCAAAGTGCAAAACACCTTTATGTTTAAAAACAGCATTTCCTACAAGGTCTTAGGCCCTAGAGAACAGCAATTGAAGTAGTAGGGATAAGGGGAAAACACAGAGATCTGAGAAATCACACCTATTTAATCTTCAAAGCACCATAAAAACAAAGTAAAATTGTGCAATAAGTACAAATCTTTCTATTTTAACTCAAAGCTGACTTTTTAAACCAGTGTTCTGACCATTAACAACGATAAGGCTGAGAAAACCTACTTGTTGCCAAACCCGGATGGCAGGACAGACACCAGGGACCGGAATTGGGGACCTGCTTCCTTCAGCGTTTACAAGTGTCTTTTATTTGTCACAGAAATCTAAGCAATGGGCAGAAAGCCCAGCTTAAATACCCCGTCCCCCCCACACACATCACACTCAGCATTTCCTTCACATCCCCAGGAGTTCTCTTCCAAGAGTTTCCCTGAATCTCCGGGGGCAGCCGGTTGAAGCACCGTGTTTTCCTTTAAGAATATACAGCACAACTACATTTATGTAAAGTAAAATACTTCATTTTGGTCACACTTCCTCCACCTCCCCCACCAAGTAAGACCCCTGAACAGCAAGATGATTTCCAAATGCTCAGCACAGTGCGTGTCAGGGGCTTACAAAGCACTGAGACATGAGACAGCAGCACTGACAGGGCACCAGCTCCTTCACACAAACGGCAGCAGTTTAGTGTTGCTTTGCTGATTTGTGAAAGGAAACTGCAGCCCCAGCTGCTGTGCAAGTCAAATCACGTTTTTCCACAGATGGAAGAGGAAAGGAGACTCCTTTCAGAAGTTCTTCCAGAAACATCACCATGTACAGGGCACGTTTCCCACCCCGATGGAGCAGAGGCAGTGAGCTCTGCAGGAATGACATGAGCCTTTCAAACACTTGAGGCACAAAGAAGACCTTACAAATTCTGCTGGGTTATCAGTCAAGGTGTTTCAATTAACCTTCCACAAACTGTGGGTCTGGAAATATGGTAATGTAGATTTGTCTGGCTTTACTAAGTGAAGTAAAAGGCAACACATCCCTTTGGTAGGATCCTGTGCCACTGATTCACAGAGGTTGCATCTCTTCAAGAACAAGCCATTCTGACATGTAGAACCAGATGCTCACCTCTGCCTCGTTTTTATCATGAGGGGATTAGTAGGGGGGTTTATTTGTAAGGTTTTTTGGTTGTTAGTTTGCAGGGGTTTTCACCCAGAAGTTCTTGGCAAGCAATAAACTACTTTAATAGAATAATACATGTGAAATGTAGCGTGACCATCCCAGGCTGAAGAAGTCTTGTAGCTAAAATGAAGGCTGGAAGAATGAGGGAGCAGGAATTCTATGTGAGTTTGTCTTAATATTACTTTTCCCTCTGAATCCATTCATGGCAGCAGGTAGATACAATACACAGATGTGAAGGGAAGCAGAAATACAAGAGATTCAGCAGGAACTGCACAGAAAGAATGTGGGATGGCTTTTCTTTGCCTTTTTGCTATAGCAATATACAACTGATTCTCAGCCAGTTTAAATCACTGCAACATTACTGAAGTCAATATTTGATATTTTTCCATCAATTGTCATTGCTGTGGATGGAGCCAACAAACTCTTTTCCTCCTCTTTTCTCAAGTGAAAAAACTTCTTTTATAAACGACCTCCAAAATTAAATTAGCAAAGGAATCAAAAGGTAGAATCCGTATTTTCTTATTCCAGACAGGTATGACTGTATCTCAAGAGAAAAGCCCAAAACATTGCAAAAAGTATTTTTTTCAAGGTCAAGAGGATTAACTTTAAGTTGACAAACACCAAGAAAGGCAAATACTTACCAAAATGACCAAAATATTCATTATTAAGCCAGCTGTTTATTCCTGGTTATCAAAAATGCTGAACTCCCTATTGGAGTCCAAATTCAGCATTTTTCTGATTATGGATGAGAATATTTATTTTTGCATTGGACCATCCACTACTGTTCAATTAGTTCTCCTTGTCAAAATGAAAATATTCCCAGAAATTAGAAACCATAGCTTTAGCCTTTCTCCAGTGTTAGAACAGCAGCAGCTCACACTGGGGCAGTTACATTACAATCAGTACACAAGAGGTTTCTCACAACAGAAAACAATTTCTTTGTAAACCGGTTAAAGAAAAACAAATATATAAATGCACATATTTTATTGCCTTATTAATTTTTAAAATTGTTTCTCTGGCCTGCTTGCCTTACAATAATGTTTCACCAGATTGCTTATGTCAGATATATTACTGACATGTCACAAACCATGCTGTATTCCAAAGCAGATTAATGATGAATATTTGGTTAGAGATGAGAAAACAACACTGCACTGATTTTTGGAAAGGAAGGTCTGAGCAGAATTAATAAGGCAATCTGCACAGGGCAGAGATCTGCTAGGCACAGAATCTCTGGGTTGGCCAGCCAAAAAAAGGCAGCCTGAGATAGTTCCTAAGTGTTCTCCAACAATGAAACTTTGGCAATTATTTTCTGATGGCAATAGGAATTTTTGTTTGGAAATCCAAGTTTCACTGATGCAAACAAGACCCGCAGCTGGGAGCGGGCAAAACATGCAAAACCTTACCTAGAGCTATACCATTCCATTCTGATCATAAACAGAGTGTCCCACTGAAATCAAGGAGAATTGCTTTCAGATTAGTACTTTGCCACTTCCCCTTAAGGTATTTATTCCATTTTTTCCTGTTGAGCTGAGATAAAACAAATTTAAGCCACTGCATTGAATACAGAGCTGCTTTCAAAGACTGACATAGAAGGAAATACGACAGTTTTAAAGCAGCTCTTCCCTAAAATTTTCATTTATTTGGAAAAAAATGGTACTAAAATCACAATTCAGGATACTTCCACATTTGGCAAGCATTGCCCTACAAGTATAATCACCACCAACCTAAACTAAAGCAGCTGCCCCAACCAGCACTCCATTCTTTATTCCTACACAGGGAGACAGACACAAATGACTGATGAACTCACCCCAAGGATAAATGGAATTCTGTCTTAACATGTATAAATCCAAGACATGACACGCTCCAACACACCTCTCTTCCCTCTCTGCTTTGCAGCAGCCCCGTTGGAAATCTGCTGCTCCACAGCCTCCCACACCGTTCCCCAAACCTGTTTCTTGTGCTCAGTGGAGTGTTCAGTGGTGAGGCCACAATGTGCTGGTCTGAGTTTGCCATTATGAAATGGAAGTGCTTGGTGAGGAGAAGACGAAAAACAGGTTTTCAGATGCTGTAATTGAGCCCTTTTCTGGGTAAACTGCATGAATGTTCCTAGCTAAAAATGTTAGTATTTTATCAGAGTTGCCAGTTTGGCTTCAGAGTCGAGTAATAACCATCCAAGCAGGGCATGGAATGTTTGTGCTGTTTATCCTGTCAGTTAAGGTTTTGTGCTGGAGAAGAGCAACAAAATGTAGAATTTTTACACTGTGCTATCAGTCTATCAACTACATCCTGTACTCACCTACCCAATTCCCAGTAAAATCCAACCAGCTGGCTCAGGACATACCATATTGCTTTTGCATTTCAAATCGACCCTAGGAAATACATAATATAAAGGGAAAAAAAAACCTCTGAAAGTAATTTATAAGCTGTCTTCAAGAACCAAAATAAGTTTAATTGGGAGGGAATCACCTTAATTACACATTCATAACACTCCAGTATCACAGGATGCATCACTGGACATGGCAGATGAGTGCTTATAGGATGTAGCTNATTGTTATTATTATTATTATTAAACTGAACAGGGAAACTTAGGTGACCCCTGAAGAGAGTATGTATGTCCCACAAGATGTTTAGTTGAAGCTTCCTTAGAGCAATGCAATGACAAAAAAAAAAACCCGTTCTGACATCTGGTTGATGCTGGTTTGGTGGTTCACAACTGCAGATGTAAAACATTCCTTCCCTTTACCCTGTTATTTTATTTAACATATTTAGGTGTGGTAGGAAACAAACAGAAAACGCAAATATATGACATCTGAATAAGCAGTTCAAGGATTCATTATATCCAAGTGGGTGAGAGCTGTCTCAGCAAAATACTTCATTCCTCAAAGTGTAAAAAGCCTTTTCTTAAATTGCTGAGTTCACAATATTTATTCTGTATCACCAGGTTTTTTTTCCCTTGGTCTCTCTATACAATATCCTAAAAGATTGATAATATAATTTGTTTCAGAAATCAGACAAATCAAACTGGTTTCTCAAAAAAATCAGGAAAAACATTTCTATACCACTTAGTCACAAGAAATTTAGGCTGATTATCTAGAGAGGATATTAAAATGTTCACTTTTTTCAGACACCACCTCCCCCTTCAATATCATAAGCACGTGTTGTAAATCACACTTCAAATTCAAAATATATACTGGATAGTACTTGCTCAGAATTTACAACCAGAAGCTGAAAGATGCACCTGCCTACTGTATCTGAAAGTCACTACAGTCACAAAGAAAACCAGTCTACCAACCCTTGAAATTATCTTTTGTTACTTATTTTGTCTGTCAGTCTTCATCCAGACAGTTTCATCTTCTCTTTCAAGGTCTGTCAAGAATCTGTGCCTGAATCTTAAGTGGTTATTGAAAAGCTTTAAACAATCTGCTATCTTATTCAATTGTTATTTTGTCCTCTAAATAGACACTACACCAAATTGTAGTTTGTAGAACACGAACAGAGTGAAGAGACATGTTTGAGCCACATCCTCACTCTGAATGATGGCCCTGAGCACCACTTAGCTGATGTTAGTTTGCTGTTTTTGGTGTAAAAGCAATAAATACAGAGTGATTCAGTGTCATCAGCATCATCTCCATGGCTGAAGGACACTTCCCAATTTCAGGTAACTGTCAATAGGTATTTTTAAATTATTTGGTGGTTTGGTAACTGCCTTATCCAACAAAGAAAACTGCCTTTTAACTTGCCTACATGATTATTTTTCCCCTCTTTCCAAAATAACTTTTTCACCCCAAAAAAATTCTTCTGTCACCTTGAAAACAGAAGCTTTGGCCCAAACCACAAATTAGGTTTGATTCAATTTGATCAGGGAGGAAAGAGAAGAGGATAAGGAGTCGATGCATAGAAAAACTGCCCTCATGTTTTCAGCCAGAATTCAGTATTGAGGACAAACTGTGTGACCAGATTTGTACTCTTGGCAGTCACATTCCAGGATAACCAGTGTCACATCCTCTAAACACATTCTCTCTATGGTGTTCCACTTGGCATAAGATCATAAAATACCTGCTGCAAATAATTATGGCACCTCCACATGAGAGTCAGACATGAGACTCTGGAGTTCTTGTGTCTCTCATTCTCATTAAATACATGGACACAGTGACTACCCCAGAAACTGAAGGGTGACAACACCCAACATCTGTTTACCCCAACCACCAGGACAGTGGTAATTTGGAAACAGGCTCTTCTCTCCCATCTAACTACTACACTATAGATTCATTCTCTCCCTCCATTTCTCTGACATGATAGATTTTCAGCTGTTTTACACAAAACACCACATTGGGCACACAAAGACAGGAGATTCCACCTTAGACCTTCTAGCAGGGGCCCTCTGAACAGATCAGTGCTGTGGACTCCTCAATCGGAACCGAATTATAAAAGTCACCTTGGTGAGTGACGTCGTTCCTGGGTGGAAGTGAAAACAACCTTCTACAAAAACCAGTTTGCAGCATCTCTGGTCTCTGTTGGAAATGGCACTCCCAAGAACTCAATACACAAGAAGCAGAAAAACAGATTTTCTCCAAAATATGTGGTCCACGTAGTAAGAAATACTGTATTAGGTTAACCTGGGTTTACTTAGTAGGCAAACTATGATTAGTGGTACACATCACTGCTTGAGCTTGTACACAGAATTCTGAGGTTTTAACCCCAACCAGAAAATGTTTCTATACTGCTCAGCATAATCAAAGCTCAGTGAAACAAGAATGTGTCACCACAGAGCTGCAAGCCTGTCCTGTCTTCACTGCAAGTGAAGGAGTTGAGAATAAACTGTTACATGAGAGTGGCCACCTAAGGAAACACTGAGGCACTGAACGTTGTCAGGAATGCCAGAAATTGAATCTCCAGCTTTCATGGCTGCATTTCACAATTTTGATTCTTCCTCAAGTCATACAAATATTTCCTTCTTCTGTATTATTTTGTTGATTTTCGTGTAGACAGGCAGCACCTGCTGGAAGAGTTTGGACACAGCAAAGCAGGCCATCATTATTTAATTCCCCTAAGTTCTCCTCATATATAATATGAATATATAATATGAATATATAATATGAACAGAAGATGAATTGTATGCAAAACTTGAGATGAACCTCCAGAATTTAAAACAAACCAAAATTAAAAGGATCAGTGTATATATATTAATACAATACTAAGAATATAACTCAATTCCTCTTTTCCATGTGAATACAAATATGACAGGTTTTTGACTTGATTTATTTCTGTAAAAGAAATTAAGACCTTCCTCTGTAACAAGGTTTTTTGAAGAAACTTTTGCAGCTGTGTATGAATATATTTCAAATTGGTTAAAATGCAGGTGTAAGAGTTAGAGAAATGACAGAGTGATCAAAGAATTCATTAGACTGCCAGAAGTTCCTTATCAACTGAGACAGATGGAAAATACACCTACAATAAGGGCTATTTCGAGAACACTTTATTTAACTGAAAAAAATCAGCTTTTATTTGGAAGTTATCATTTCCAGCCATTTTTTCCTCTGATCTTGCTAATGAACAGTTGTTTACTGTGTTTATGCTGATTAAAAACCAGCACCATGATGCCTGTAGTGTTGTCCTGACACTTGGAATTGAGGAATGGTAGAGGAGCACAAGGAAGAGTGATGGGATGTTAATTATGCACAGATGTCATATCAGCTAAAATAACCCCAACTGCTTGTGATAAAACTTCCAGTGGGGTTAGTAGATCAGCACATTTTTTAACTTCATTAGAAAGGAAAAGGATGAAATAAAGACACTTCACTTATATCCAGGAAGGCTCCAAAGCTGTTTTACAATTCACCTAGATGAATATGAAATGTTTATGAATGTGTTTCTGCATCCTTAAATGTATTTACATTAATTGTTCAGGCACATACTGTATTTTACGTAAGTATTCCAGCAAGAATTTTGATGACAGAATGTTTATAAAAATATAAAATTTCAGATGACCCGTTTTCTATAAGTTCTGTGACAATTCTGACAGAAAGACTCACTGAAACCCGAAAAAAAAAAAATCCTGCATTTTACCAAATTGCTTCAATTTCAAATGGCAAGTATTTCACATTAATTATAGACACAAAATTTATACCCCAAACCTCTCCATACTGTTTGCTCCACACTGCTTGATGCCAAACAATAAATACGTTTGAAGATGTATTAATGTTCTTGGTGATGTCCAATTAAATAAATAATAATATACTGATTTTAAGTAGTGAATTATTCCTACACATCACTTCTTTCAACACTAATTAGGTAAAAAAGCTAG
>WEIV01008706.1:149506-169275 GCA_013390005.1 Calyptomena viridis | reverse complement strand
GCAGAAAAAAAATTCTTGTAATAAATTAGCTTGAAAAAGGGATAAATCCAGCTAAACTTGGGCTGTGATACAGACCTCAATTATTCTGCTACAAGAGACAGGAATACACTGTTCTGGAATTCCTTTTAAATCATCTTTTCATACCTGTGCATTATTTTATGTATATTTTATGCATATTTTTATGTATATATGTATGTTTTACCCAGCATGTGAATGTCACCTGACCAAGCACTTGGCATTGCTATTGCAAACACATCTAATAGATAAATATAGCAAAACCTAGAATTAAGTATTCATGCTGTAAATTAATATTACAATTTGCTAGTGAACAACCTTTTCTCCTGAGGAAGAGAATCATGAAGGAAGAGTGTAACTGTAACTTCTTTTTCAAATATCAGTGACATTCAGTCTTTCACTTGGCTAAAAAGCAGTTATTGAGCACTCCCTTATCACCACCAAGGCAAACAGATTTTGGAAAATTGTCCTGTGCTCTCTGTGTGGAGCAGCAGATATGTGATTTCTCCCAGTTTTTTCACACAAGTACATTTACAAGAAGCTGCTCATGGTTTCACAGCCATTTGCTGCTACTTTATTCCCTGAAAAACCAAAGTTTGGTTTTCATAGAAAAGGAAACTCGAAGCTGGAAAAGCTGGACTATTTCAAATAGATATTTTAAAGTGAGATTAAATCTTGCAAAACATACCATGGAATATCAAGGGAAACAAAGCCAAATATTCCTGATAATTGTCTGTAACATTTCAAGTCTGAGCAACAAAACAGTCACTCCTATGATTTAAGCAGACTTTTTTTTTTTTAAATTCAATAACTAAACCAAAAAAAATCCACTTTCTAAACTACTTTACTTCCATCAAAGAACTTTTCTCACTGGTCTGAACAAGAGCAACAGGATGATGGTTACTTTTCTGCACATGAGAAAAAAGGCCAAGAAAATTAAGTGCATCTTAAATGATTGTTTTAAAATTGGAAGAACCTTGGAGAAGACAAACCCAGCATTCCCAAGCATTCCATATGTTGGCATTGGAACGACACCCTGTGTCTGTTCAGTGTCTCTGAATTGCAGTAAGAAGCTGTGATTTTCCAGCTCCAAAGCAGGTCTGTCATTTTGATGCAATGTTACATCAGAGGATTCTACTGTTGTGGAGTAATAGATAAAAGTTAAAATAGAGTAAGAATTCCAGAGGAAAGACCAGCTGCTGCTTCCTGGGTAACAAGAAGGAATGACAGGAGTGATGTGAAGGCACCACGGCCTCTCCCCACCAACAGGGAGGGAACACGGTGACTCTTTGGATCTGGGCCATTTGTCCATCCACAAAGAATAGATGCNACAGAATGTTTATAAAAATATAAAATTTCAGATGACCCGTTTTCTATAAGTTCTGTGACAATTCTGACAGAAAGACTCACTGAAACCGGAAAAAAAAAAAAATCCTGCATTTTACCAAATTGCTTCAATTTCAAATGGCAAGTATTTCACATTAATTATAGACACAAAATTTATACCCCAAACCTCTCCATACTGTTTGCTCCACACTGCTTGATGCCAAACAATAAATACATTTGAAGATGTATTAATGTTCTTGGTGATGTCCAATTAAATAAATAATAATATACTGATTTTAAGTAGTGAATTATTCCTACACATCACTTCTTTCAACACTAATTAGGTAAAAAAGCTAGAAGCATGAAAATGATGGTACTGTTTTCTACCTGCCCTTCTGAAAAGCTATTTTTGGTGCAATCTGAAACTTCCAACTAGATGTGAAACCTTCTAGTTCTTCTTATGGTTCAATCTATTTTTAGAGTAAACTCAAGGAACCTCTGCTCTGTTCAATCCCATTTGTTATAGGACTGTAACCATTTACTGATCTCATTCAAAGAGAACCTCGTGGTGTAATCACACAGGAGAAGAAACTGCACAGCCCATGGGTTTGAGAGCAGGATCCATATTAAGAAAATTTAAGCATTAGGAAATGTAACATCTCATTTTTTAACTTTGTTTTAACTCTTAAACAACAAATGATCCCAGAAACAGGTGGCGCATCCCAAAGTTGACATCAGCTACTGCTGGGATCTATCAACTCCAGTCAGCACTGGAAGGATTAACACCGAATTCCAGTAGTTTATGGTTGGTCTCTAGTTAGTGCAAAGGAAACATTTTCTCCTTGGTCACCAATCATCACCACCCAGCAGGTTTCAGAGTATTTTTAAACATTTTACAGAAAAACTGACTATGCAGTTCTAGTGCACAAAACTCATGGCCCTTCACTGAGGAGGACAAAAACTCTTCTACCCGATTTCCTTTTAACTTTGGGGACTTTGCTACAAGCTTCCTCCACTTATTTTTTTGATGGTAACAGTTTTGTAAAATATCACATTGTTTTAACATATCGTGTTTCACACCCTGAGGGGAAACATCAAAGCTTTGTAGTGGGATTTGTTTCTAAAGTTGCACCATCTTATATATATTCCAACCACATTAAGGGCTCTGTTTTGACATCTGGACAGAGGACTTCTGAATGGGATTGGAGATCAGGGTAAAAATTGGAACTTTGCTGTCCTAAAATGCAGCACTAAATTCTTGCCTGTTGTACGGGAATTATATCATATTATACTATATTATGTTTTCTATTATATTATATTATATTTATTATATCATATCATATTATATTATATATTATTATTGAGGGAGGCAAAAGAATTAAAAAAAAAAAGGCAGAAAAAAAATTCTTGTAATAAATTAGCTTGAAAAAGGGATAAATCCAGCTAAACTTGGGCTGTGATACAGACCTCAATTATTCTGCTACAAGAGACAGGAATACACTGTTCTGGAATTCCTTTTAAATCATCTTTTCATACCTGTGCATTATTTTATGTATATTTTATGCATATTTTTATGTATATATGTATGTTTTACCCAGCATGTGAATGTCACCTGACCAAGCACTTGGCATTGCTATTGCAAACACATCTAATAGATAAATATAGCAAAACCTAGAATTAAGTATTCATGCTGTAAATTAATATTACAATTTGCTAGTGAACAACCTTTTCTCCTGAGGAAGAGAATCATGAAGGAAGAGTGTAACTGTAACTTCTTTTTCAAATATCAGTGACATTCAGTCTTTCACTTGGCTAAAAAGCAGTTATTGAGCACTCCCTTATCACCACCAAGGCAAACAGATTTTGGAAAATTGTCCTGTGCTCTCTGTGTGGAGCAGCAGATATGTGATTTCTCCCAGTTTTTTCACACAAGTACATTTACAAGAAGCTGCTCATGGTTTCACAGCCATTTGCTGCTACTTTATTCCCTGAAAACCAAAGTTTGGTTTTCATAGAAAAGGAAACTCGAAGCTGGAAAAGCTGGACTATTTCAAATAGATATTTTAAAGTGAGATTAAATCTTGCAAAACATACCATGGAATATCAAGGGAAACAAAGCCAAATATTCCTGATAATTGTCTGTAACATTTCAAGTCTGAGCAACAAAACAGTCACTCCTATGATTTAAGCAGACTTTTTTTTTTTTAAATTCAATAACTAAACCAAAAAAAATCCACTTTCTAAACTACTTTACTTCCATCAAAGAACTTTTCTCACTGGTCTGAACAAGAGCAACAGGATGATGGTTACTTTTCTGCACATGAGAAAAAAGGCCAAGAAAATTAAGTGCATCTTAAATGATTGTTTTAAAATTGGAAGAACCTTGGAGAAGACAAACCCAGCATTCCCAAGCATTCCATATGTTGGCATTGGAACGACACCCTGTGTCTGTTCAGTGTCTCTGAATTGCAGTAAGAAGCTGTGATTTTCCAGCTCCAAAGCAGGTCTGTCATTTTGATGCAATGTTACATCAGAGGATTCTACTGTTGTGGAGTAATAGATAAAAGTTAAAATAGAGTAAGAATTCCAGAGGAAAGACCAGCTGCTGCTTCCTGGGTAACAAGAAGGAATGACAGGAGTGATGTGAAGGCACCACGGCCTCTCCCCACCAACAGGGAGGGAACACGGTGACTCTTTGGATCTGGGCCATTTGTCCATCCACAAAGAATAGATGCCATGTAATGTCATCCAAATTTAGCACTTATGGTTTGACTCTGGCTAAAAGCCGAGAGCCCACACATAGAGCTAAAATTTCTCAGAGAAGGAAAAGAAAACCTCGACTTTTGTGATAAGGATTACAAGCAACTGTTNCTCTATCAGGCCCCTCTGCTACAGACACGGACACCAAACACCCCATAGGATCACAGCCTCTCTTTTCCAGCACTTATATGTTCCAGCATGAAAAAAATCTTCCAATCTTTCCACGGGTTCACAGGCAAACCCTATAGGTTCTCACAGGTTGCTGGGGCCCTATTCCAGTGTTTAAGGCATCTTCTCTTTCTCCTCTCTCTGACCCTGGTGTTAATCAAACTTCTCACTCTTCTCTCCCTTAAGTGGCCATGATGTTCTGCCTTGCCTTTTTTTCTTCTTCTCCTTCTTTTAGGACTAGAGCTTGTGCTTGCTATATAAATATTTCAGTGTATTGCTTTGTGCAGAGCTTGTGTTTGTGCTTCATAATGTTGGTAGATTGTTTTACACATATTTTTGCAGACAGACACTGTCACCGATGACTTAAAATCTTATTAACCCGTCACAACTTGTATTAATAAAGAGTGTTATTTCATACAGTGTTGGCTCAGACCCCCTCCAGCACCCTCCAGCTGGTGAATCTGTGGGTGAAGGTCCCCCCCACACAGGACTCTGACAGCCTGGTCAGGCATTAAAGGGTTTTGATTTCCCAGGGACACTGACAGACAAATAAATATCTGGGAGTTGAGAAAATCTCCCCTCTCTAAGGGTCGGACATATCCCCCTTTCTCATGTGACAGCTGCTCAGAGGAAAAAGCACAAAGACTACACTGAAATATACTTTAAGTTTTCTTTTAGGATAAAGGCTTTATTTACAACCAGTATACTCCATAAAAAAAAAAATCTTTCATATTTTTATAGGTTTAATCAATCTCCAGGGATCCATATGATTCAATACAAGAAGCAGTAAGATAAAGACCTTTGCCTTCCCCACACATTTGTGGCAAAAGCTTTTAAAGAGAGAGGGCTACACTAAGCAAAAAAAAAAAATTACAGGAGTTTAAAAACAACAAACGGAATCAATACTTTTCTTTCATTAGCTATTCAAAAAGACATTCAGTCAATACCATGCATGGGAATTATCTATCACCACTTACAAAGGAATAATTCTGAAAAGATCTCATTCTGACCCTAGCTCTGATTTAAATGAGGAAAAAAAAAGTATTGGGAGAAGTAAAAGATTGTTAATGCCAAAGCACTACAAGCTACTGATTAAACAACAACAACAAAAAATGTATTCAGTTAAAATACCAATGAATGATCCGAGTCCAAAAGCCTCACTTGTCTTGGCTCAGACTTGAAGGCATCCTCAGGTTAAAGGATGTGCAATGATTTACTCTTGATGATCTTGTCTCTGCAGCTTCACTTCATTTACCCTAATTGCATTGGCATAGACAAAGATAATATTTGGCTTGAATACAGAGCCTGTGCCTGAACCCACACTGTCAATCTGACTCCTGCCAGGAAAGAATTTTTAAGGAAGAATTCCAACAGGAGGCTAAAGAAGAGACAGGACTAGACTGGAAGTAGAACATTATGATTGCTTTGAAATTACATTGATTTGAACATTCCAACTGGGACTCTGACCCGACCAGGACTGCTTTGCTCAAACCTCTGCCTCTGCATTCAACAGAGGTTGTTCTGTGCTATTGCAGTTGGATTTACAAACTTCCCTTTGTATTCCTCAACCCACAAAATGAAAAGCATCTCCAAACAGTGCCACGAAGGGCCCTTTGCTTTTAATGTATTTTTAATATCCGAAGTGTCTTGATTTCTGTGCTAATGACCAGTTCAAATATCTAAATCTACAATTTATGCAGCCATATTCAGTATTGTACATGGGCTTTCTGAAAAGAAATCAATAAGATCGTTTTAACTCATCTTGAATGTAACCAATGGATTTATTTAATTGCATCTATTTTAGAAACACTTCTGCCTATTTTTCTGTCATCAGAAGTAAACTTCTGTAATAATGAATAAAATGTAAATAACCTTGTCAGATAGAAGCTTATAAATCTTTAAATGAAAGAGATTTTATCCCCACAATTTCTCTCTGTTCAGAATATTTAATCTCATTAAATGCCCAGCCAGCTAATGCCCTGATACAAGTGACAGAGGTTGAAGTTTGACATTTAAATTCAATGTCTGAAGCTGAGAGATGCTGAGTCTTGAGTCGTGCTGCCTCAGCACCTTAGTGTGCCCACAGTCAAAGCTTGCCAAGGCACTTTAAAGAAAGGTAGCTAAAAGTTATGGGGGGATTCAATTGGATCAGGAAAAGAGCTGAAGCACCTTTTTAACGTGAATTACATTTCCTTGGCAAAAGCAGACCCTTTTAAGCAGATTCCTAAATTAGAAACACGTAGTCACGACTGAGTAAGTGAGTGCAAAGTGTTTCCTACCACTAGCAGCTTGTTTGGGTGCTCAGAGGTAAGAGCACACAACTAACCACCATGTGGTTTGTGTGATTCAAAGTGTATTTCCAGCAAAAGAGTGGCTGTCAGATGGCAGCTGGAATACAGGAAAATGGACATGTTAGCAGTTTATGGAAACGAGGTGGCAGATGGGAAAAGGAGAAGATGCAAAAAATCACAGCAGAGATTTTAGGAGAAAGCTCACCAGCTACTTTGATCATGTTGAGAGAACTGCACTGAAAAATCTTCACCCAGAAAATTGATTTATTGGTTCCCCTACCAGGTAGATACACTGGTACAATAAAATGCAGCCATTTTACTCTATGAATAGCCTTAAAATAACCTGAATTACTTTGCAGCCTCTGAACAGAGAGAGATTTAGGTGAGATGAAGCAATACTTGTATGTGCATATTCTGTGAAGAGTGTGTCTGCACCAGGAACACACAATTTTGTACCTTGCAACAGTCCAGTGATAGGGAGGAGTTTAATACCTGCCTCCTATCATACATCTGTTTATCCAGAACTTAATATTAATAATCCTGATCAGAGGCAACAGCACCAACAGCTCTAAATTCAGCTCCAAGAATAAAGAAAGCCAAATCAATCATTTGTATATTCATTTCACACATTTACCCAGTGTGCTATGATTAGCCTGAAACCACTTTAAGTTTTATATTTACATGGAAATTAATGAGAAATAGGAAGGACCATTTGTATCAGTGTTGTTGAACTGAACCACCAGTCACTAAAATCAAGGTATGAGTCACGAAGAATCGTTTTTCATCCATAAGATCAAGTTATTTGTGCTGTTGTACAGACATGCAAGGTGCTGTCAGTTTTAGTCAAAGCACTTTCAGCAAGACAACCAACAAGCTAAATTTGGGTTCAATAGGTCATACCAATCACTTGCACGTTATTTTTATTTTGTCATTTTGCTTGGATAATCAAATTATACCTGCATTTCAGTCTTTCACAATTTAATTAGGCAAAGCCTTCATTCATTCAAGCCACTTGCACAATTATGGCAGATAATTTAGGGAAGTAGACAAAGATGAAGAAGAAATCAAAACTGACATGATGAAGGAAAAAAAAAAATGAATTAGCATTTTCTCTTTGTCAGACGCTCCTTCTCCACCTGCACTCCCTCTCCTCCTCTCAGGCATCTGTCTAAGGAGAGTATTCCCAGGTGTTGACAGATTCCAGTTAAATTTTTGGATGTGTAAGTGTCCATTCTTTATTTAGCAGTGGTGCTCAGCAGCTTTGAGGCACAGGAGGGGATGTGGGGTCACCAGCACAAAGCAGCCCCTCAGAGCCGCTACTGCACAAGGACTTGTGGTGGACACAGGAACATTTTCAACCTCTGCTAGATTCAGCCTGACAACTTTGGCAAGTCTAGAAAATTCTGCCATTGCTGCACTACAATTTTAGTACGGATGATTTGGCTGTTTAAGCTGATTTGAATGTAGAGAGAAACGAGCAATTCCACTCCACATTCAGCATGCAGCCCCTGGTAGCCTAGTTGTTAGCTCTCTTTTTGTTTGGAAGCAAGAGGGGAAAGGCAGGGTAAAGTGTCAGAGTAATTACTTACAAGGTCTGTTCCAACAGGCTCTGGAGGTGTAGTTGTTGTACAGAGCATCCCCATCTGGATAAGCACAGACAACACAGTAGGACACAGCTCAGACACTAAGGCACACAAAGCACTGCTGCACAGGGCTGAGCTTTCTGATTATTAATTTATTGTTATTTCTTTGAGTAGGCTAAAAGATTTGCCACATCTAATTGCAAAGTAAATTACACAAACAAAATATTTTCCTACGTTTTTAGATGTAAGATCAATTAAAATTTCTCAGCCAGATACAGATTAAAACTCATGAGCTGGAAACTGCACGGGACACCTTAGAATACAACAGCCTGAAACTCAGTAAAATAAGCAAATGACTACAAACAATCTTCAGGATTGGAAATAAACCAAAACCACAACTTTTTCAGACTACACCTCTGAGCACCATCCTCAGCCAGGCATTAACCCACCCACTGAGGGTGGAAACTTCCTGCCTGCTAGGAATTCCCAATCCCTTCCAGGATCCCTACAGCAATCCAGCATTCGACAGTATATCTGTGTCCACTGACTGTTTCTTTAAGGTTTTCACACATCCTACAGGCAGATGCCTTCACTTGATTTCTGTTTATTTCCATGTCTTTCCTGCTCTACTAGAAGTTCAGGATTCTCTGCAAGTCGAACATTCAGATGAACACACAGAGCTCAGGTATCAGCTAAAACAAAAAGCTTTTCTTTTAGTAGTGAAAAGCTCGGCAAGTGCTTGATGGATGAGAAAGGTACTGCTGAAATTTCTGAAAGGCTCCCATTTGAATAAGCCTGCTGAATAAAAGCTGGACAGTCCCTGGAATACCTGAATTTAAAGGAAGTTACTGCCAGAGAGCTTCTCAAAGACTTTTTTTTATATCATCTGTTGCTGGACCACTTAGTTGGTTTTCTTCTTCAATTGAAATAATTTGTAACTGGCTCTGAAAACCAGATACAGCTGTATTCCAGCTCTGAAAATGTTTTTTTAGTGCCCAGTATTCACAGAAATATAGAAACATCAATAGAAGCATCACATATTCTTCTGTAAAGCCTCTTCCACACTCCATCAGTAGGACAACAGGCAGCATTTGAGTCCAGAATTGAGAACAAAAGCTGAAAATGTTCAAGCACTCTTTTATTGGTACCTGTTTGATTTGAAAGGAAAAGCTCAGCTGATGAAGCAGGCTTGGGAGATTTGTTTCCCAGAAGCCTAAGAAGATGGAAGGGTTTCTTGTGTCAGAGCTTGGTGAAATTAATGACAATTCGGGTCATTTACACAACGCTTATAATGGGTCCAGAATTACATAAGTACCCACAGAAGTGCATTGTGCTGTGTGACTGAGAGCCCTCCAGCAATCTCACCAACCTTTCATCACGAAATAACATTTGATTTTGATCCTCTACATCTTTGGGGGTTATTTCAGAAGTTTGCTTTTTGTTTTACTGGATGCCTCAGGCTCATCTCAATTTTTTTTGAAGACTTAGGATTTTCAAAGAAAAAACAAAATCCAACTTGAGAATGAGACAAGGTGTGTGGGCAGGAAGTCACCAGGCTGTACAGACCTCTTGGGTTGAAAATAAATTCTTTAAAATACACAAAGGAGTAAAACAATCTGCCCAAAACAGATAATATATATATAAAAAAATTTTAAACACCAAGAAACAAGAAGAGAGAAGAGAAAAAAATTAATTGCAAAATCAGAGACTGAGAGGACTAAATTTTCAGGAACAACTAAGTACTCACACTTTTCAGAAATACTTCAATCAGAAGTTCTTGGTAACTAATCTCCACTGATTTGAGACTGAATCTTCAGTATTTAAATAGAAAGTCTCAGGAATACAAGGTCCTTCAACACAGATCTTTGTATATCAAATTTTGGGGGGAATGGGGGGTTTTGGTTTTGGTTGGGTTTTTTTTTTTTTGTTTAATTTTGGGTTTGGTTGGGATTTTTTGTTTGGTTTGGTTTGATTTGTTTGGGGTTTTTTTCTTAAAGGAAAAAAAATTCACAAAATCCACATTAAGAAAAAGATTGGTATTATCAACAGACCAGGCAAGAAGAGGAGTCTGTTCACATATTAGGCACTTTTATTGTTCTATCTTAAGAACTGAACCTGACAACTTGGCACTTTCACACTATTACTTTTACTTTATTTCCAGCATTTTACTTCTTTGAATGTTCTTTTCATATAAGAAGCGCAAGGGCTCTGGACTTTGGCTCCTTCTGACCCAAATATATGATGCTACAGGAAATGTTTCATTGGGAGAGTCTAAAGAAAACATAACTCTTTAAGGAATTCAAGAATTGAGTGAAAAACTAAGATCTGATTCATGTAATGTCTCAATCCCTGAGTTTTCCCATTTTTACCCTTCCAATCCTCTCCCCAATCCCACTGGTGGAGGAGGGAGCAAGTGAGTGTGTGGGGCTTGGCTGCTGCTGGGCTCAAACCACAACAGAGACAAAGAGGACCAGAGGGAATCTCTTCTTGTGAATGATTTACCAATATTAATCAAAGGTTACCCTTCTTAGCCAAAGTTTTTACACATCTTTTGGGAGCCAAGGTGCTCTTGGACAGTTCTATGAGCTATTCCAGGTAATGAACAAAAATTGTACCTTGCACATCAGGTACAACAGGAACTTCCCAAAAAGGAACGTTGGACGTGGGTAATAATGCTGAGACAGACCCAGGGCTCTACTTCAGATGCTTCTGAGATGCAAAGCACTTGTGGATCCAAACCTTCCAGGAAAAGAAAAGGCCACACAGAGGAAAAATTGGAATGAGATGTGATAGTTGGTGATTGACAGCTACTGCAGTACCTCCTCCAAATATGAAGAGCTGGCACAAAATAGACCAGGACCTGCATCCTTCTTGCACTGGGGCTTGGACTTGGACTTGTATCTGAACAACAAACCCCATTTCATTTAGAATCTACTCTCTAGGCAATGTAAACTTGGTTGCTTTGCTGCTTGTACACTGGCACAGCAGGTTTCACTTTCAGGACCAAATATTAGGTCAAGTTCAGGGAATTGAGTTAAAATCCTTTCCTTAGAAGGAAAAGCCCACAGTACTGACGTAGCAGTCACACATCCATAGTGTGGAGCTATAGTCTAACTCTGTAGTTCAAGGATAAAGACTGGAAAATGGGAAAAGGGGAATGGGCAAAGGGAATCAGCTGTGCCAGGGACTTGCCCTAAATGAGAGCAGTGAGTTAGACTTTACTCTTTTGGCTGCCTGTCTTAGTGCATGGTTAGCAAACAGCTGCAGGGATTGTGCACTGTCAGAGTGATGGATTTTGTGTATCAATCACACAGCAGTAATGAGCTCGTGGGTAAATACCCACTTGCCACCTTCAGCAATGAACTGTGTGTGAGCAAAAAAGTCCCTGCAGGGATCTGAAAAGTGTATCAAACATCACCTTTGGTTCAGCCTTGTGACACACAGGCCCCCGGATGAGAGAGGAAATCCACTCAGATGTTTCATTCTCAGAGAAAGGAGCATGTGATGTACACCTGACCTTCCCTTTACCCAGGTGTATGTGTTTTAAAATACAGCATTCTTGAGAAATGTGCAAGGATTGTATCACCAACTTAACTTTTCTCTTAAATGTCATTCCTACCCATTCACTTTTGCAATCATTGCTGTCAAGACCTTTAATTTTTGCACACGCAGATACAGCTTCTGCTGTAAAAGTTTTCTTCCCTCATCAGTAATCAGTGCTGCTTTCAATAGTCCATCTTGCTTGTTCTGTTCATTTCTATCTAAAATAAAGTTACTAAGAGAAGACAAGCTGACCAACAGAGAAACAAAGAAAACAAAAAAAAACAGAAGGTTTTTAGGGAATACCAAGAGTTTTGTGCAATATATATTGAAGAATCCACATGGCCTTCTGCCATTGCTTTACTATACAGATATGGTTACATGAAAAGACAGGCAGGCTGTGAATCATAGCAAAGAGTGAAGAAAACCCACCAGCTTTAGATTAACCTAAATACCTTCCATGAAAAATAATTTAACTGATGTCCAGAGTAATTTGTAAAACTGGTGAAAAGCACAAGTTAAGAGAGGGAGTGATTGACAGAATTTTTCTGACATATTACATGTGTTTCAACTGATCTTGGTGATAATATTCAACTGTACACTAGAAACTAAGGAAACCAGAAATCCCACACTAGGAACACATCGGAAGCAGCACATCTTACCTAAACAGCCTTGAGCATAGCTAAGCTGCCATAAAGGACACTAAAGAATAGACTGACTGAACCCTGAATACAGTACATTTTCTTCTCTCTTTCCCCAATCCTCTAAAAAGGCAGAAAGTTAAGGAAGTGTTGAAATGACCCTCAGTAGAATAGAGAAAAAATGAAGCTCCACTAAAATAAGGCAGGTCACCAGCTCCCCAGCTATAGACACTATTGAGGGGGAAAAGTCACACTGCAAAATTCCAGAAAGCAATACAACAGCTACATTCAGAACCTCTTGGGGAAAAAATACATTTTAATAGTAGGTCAGAACCCCAGCAAAGATGGTGATGGGATAACTACAGTTATTTTTCTGTCTGGGGTGATGAGGAAACAATAACTGATGACAGGAATGGCATTTAGGAGAAAAGTTTTATTGGCAGCCATTCAAGAACACATTTCTCCAAACACAAATAATGTCAATACAAAGCTAAAAATAATGAGTTTCACAGTTAAAGCAGAAAATGTTTAAGTAATCTTAAGATGGTGTCAAATCAAAAAGAATAAAGAATTCAAAGTTACTACTAAAAATACCCAGAAAGTGGAAGTACAAAAGAACTATGAGATTCACTGCTGATTTTCATAGATGTTCCACACTTACTCCATCAAACAGAACCCAACAGTCTTTTTTTTTGCTGTGTATTTCACCTGTAATTCCAAGTGACTTCAAGTCTGGACATATCAGTATCACAGCACCCGAATCCTCTGTGCAAGTAACATGTGCAGAAATGAATCCTGGAGTTCATCAATCAAGCTGTGGGTTAGGTTACAGTTCCTTGTTCTGAAGGATGTGTGGCTAAAGGATGTATATTCCATTAAAAACAGGAAAAGAAACCTTATGCCCCCTTCAAAGGAACAATAGGCAGATGGGGAATATACAAACTGAAAAATTTCTGTTACAAAGTTCTTAAGCAACAAGTGAAATCAAAAGTCTTTCTACTTTTGATACCTAACTTTTTGGCAGATATGACTTTTAGATCAGTTAAAAAACCCCAAGAACATATGCAGGAGGAAGTTAAAGAAAGAACTAAACCTCTTACTGAGCAGACATAGGTGTCCACACCTATATTTTGGACAGTTTCTCACTTTTTAAAGGGAGTAACAAAAGAAGGGATGGTAACTCAGGCAGTGCTAACAGGGGAACCTTCTCTTGAAAAATTAGTTATCAGTAGGAGTCATTACATGACTATCACCTGGCTCACAGATGACATTCCACATTTGTCAGAGGGAGAAGAAGGGAGAGGGTCACACCAGAATAAAAAGAATATAAACAGAAACTGAATGAAAGGCATCTTGTGAAAGTCAAGTGATAAAATATTTTGGGGGAAAGATAAAAGACCCCCTCCCCCCAAAAAAATCAAATTAGAAAAATCACTATATCAATCGCTGCCTAAGAATGCTAAAGGAACAAACGTTTTGTGAAGAAATGAAGTATTCTGTTTGGGGCACAGCGAAGGCACACAGTGGTAAAATGACATTTATTTTGGTCAGCTTACTGGGAAAGCAGCAGGTTGTTTGAATGCCACAGGAATTTGATGGGCCATACCTAGGAGCTCAGCAAATCCTGCACAGCAGCAAAACTAGAGGCAATTCAATCTAGTATAAGCTACATGTGGCTGAATTTTAGCATACAGATTATAAAACTTAGTATTTTTCCCTAGGATTGGCTCTCAAGAGACACAGCCTATTACAATGTGTTTGCAGCCTCCCCAGCCACACAGACTGCGAGTTCATGGAGCCTGAGCCTCAATTTATTCAAGCAAAATGTCAGCCAGCAATAAAAAAATATTCTCTCTAGAGCACAGCAGAGCTGCCTCAGGAAAGGAGAATTTGTGCAAATAAACTATCTGCCTCCAAATGCTCTGTACTCTCCTGTCCTTTGCCTTCCTCTCGAGGCAATGCATTTTCAGCCAGGCTCAATTTCAGATGTGCAGCCAAAGCCACTGCTCCAAGGCTACAATCCCTCTTAAAGCTCTAAGCCTGTTGACTAGGAAGTCACTTGGATGTTTCTAATATATTTTCAGTAACACTGACTTGTCATACGAGCTGGAACCAGTGGAGGCAAAGCATCAGTGCCACTGGAAAGCCCAGGATGCAGCACAGCAGAGCTGCAACAAGCAGAGATTTCCTGTGCTGAATGTTACACCTTAGGGAAGGCACAGACCAGAGTGCTGAGTCAGGGGCACTGCTGGGAAATGCCAACAGGACTCCGAGATTTGGCTTCACAGATGTAACATGTCACTGTTTGGAGAGAGAAACCGTGACATTCAGCTCAGCTCAAGCATAAAGACTTTTGCTTTCGTCGAAGAATCAAAAATGCAATTCCATCGCAATTATTAAAAATAAATTTCGTTAAATCCATCCCCTTTATTTGGAAAAGTAAGTTTTGATATATTTCATTTCCCAGTGGGAAAATTTGAATTAAAAGCGAGAATTCTGCCAGCTCTAAAATGGTACTTTATATCTCTGTATTAAATAGATTAAATTACTTTAAAACACTGACACATTAAAATCCAAAATGAAAGACTATTAATCACTACCAAGTAAAATAAATGGAGCCACCATTAACATATACAACTATCTGCTTCATTATATTTGTCATAATAAGCATCTAATTTTATTAAGAAACATAAACCTTTATACGAACGCATTGAGTAGGAAATAATTTTTGCATCTTTTTCTTATGCTTAAGAATTAGGCATCTACAAGTATCGTAAAACCAAATTATTGCAAGTATGTGCATGAAACAGAGCCTAAATCAACTATTAACTGGCATTTCTCCAGTCCCCAGCAGGAATGGAACTCCCTGAAATGCTTTTCCTCTCACTTGGCAGCCTTTCACAAGCAGTAATATTCCCTGGATAAGGCTGAAGGATGCTTTTGGCTGTCCTCTCTGGCAGCCCCAGTGGCTTTGTGCAAATTTTCTTCCAGCCTGTGCAGTGACAGACTCCAGCCTTGCTTGTCTGCTTTGTGGAGGTGTTTTGGGGTTGGGCACCCAGAAATTACAGTGTACGTGTCACAGGGGCAGGAGAGCTGAGCAGAGGAGATTCGAGGGAAAGGAAAAGACAAGATTCTGGCTCTGAAAAGATTGGGAGATGCTGTATTGAAAATTCAACTCTTCAGCTACTCACCAACATTCTTGTAGCATTTATTTATGCACAGGTATCTGACAAGAGGGTTATAAAAGAAACGTTTCCTTCTTTCATTTTCCTCTGAACACCAAGATGTAAAAGAAAAGTTATACTCCAATTATTAATTAGTACTTAAAGACTAAGAATACAAGCCTTTCTGTACTCAATACTTCATAAAGTATGAGCAAACCATAAAGGTTACTGATCCACCACTTGTCATTTAATTAATCAGAGGAGGAAAGAGTATTTAGCTCTCAGAAATATACAGTGTTGGTAACAAACTCTTTCCAGCTGGAGAATTTTTTAATAGCAACCACTGTCTGACACACCAACCCTGTCAATCAGAGATATTTCTAAGACAAACCACCATCAAATGGTCACAACCAAATCATAATATAGCTCCAAATACCTGGTTCAGGCTTTCTCTTCCAGAGTATTTCTGAGAAGACCAAGTACAAAAACCCAGTTTTAGCATAAACAAACTTTATGAGGGAATAAAGGCAGAACAAAGTAAATGGAGGAAATCCTTAGACATTATGTTCGGTGCTTTAAGAAAATTAGTTTTCTATTGAAAATTCTTTAAGAGTTATTTCCACAACTAGACTTGAGCAAGTTGTTTGCAGGGAGCAATTTATTCAAGCGTGGATTTTCCCCTACATGAAAATGAGCTAAAAGAATTACATTACACAGAAATAGCTTTAGCTAATCCTTTATAATGCACCAGGGATGTATGCAAATTAATTTCCTTCTCAAAGTTTAAAACATTGCACAATGCAGAGTCATTTTATGATTGTCTGGCAAAGTTGTAGTGTTTGTTTATGCCTGATAATGCATACTACAAAAAATGCCAGAATTTATCTACAGTGTACCAAGGGGTCTTATAAAAACCATTGCTATTGGTTCAGTGTAAAATAAGACAATCAAGTTGTGTAAGGATGGATTATTATAAAATATTAGGAATATCTGCAGTACCTTTATGGAAAATTCTCTACAGGGCAGTTCCATGTAAGATGTCTGAAATCATTAGGGAGGGCCCCAAATTGGTTATGGGCATGGATACAGAAAGGCTGGGAGAATTGGGATTGTTTAGCTGAAAAAAAGAGAAGGCTTTAGGGTGACCTAATTGTGGCCTTCCAGTACCTGAAGGGAGCCCACAAGAAACAGGGAGAGGGACGTTTTACAAGAACATGGAGTGACAGGACAAGGGGGAATGGCTTCACACCGACAGACAGTAGGTTTAGATTGGATATCAGGAAAAAATTCTTTACTGAGAGAGTGGTGAGGCACTGGAACAGGTTGCCCAGAGAGGCCGTGGCTGCCCCATCCCTGGAAGTGTTCCAGGGCAAGTTGGATGGAGCTCTAGAAACCTGGTCTAGTGGGAAGGTGTCCCTGCTCATGGCAGGGGGGTGGGAATTAAATGATTTTTATGGTCCCTTCCAACTCAAACCATTCTATGATTCTGTTTGGGTTTTTTTAATGGCACATCACAGGCTCATACAGAAGCTGCTTTCAGATCTTCTGGAATATCTTCCTTTGGGATCTATCTACAGTAAATATTCCTATTGGGAACCAGGTTTAGACAACAATGATGATTTGCCCCATGAAGAAAAGCCAAAAGCTAGACTGTCTTTATTTATTGATGGAAGGAAGAAGGGAAGAGGCATCTCCTCCACTGAAGTATCTGTGTCCCAGCACCATCCACTTGACTCCAGGCCCCTCCCTGGTCCATATCACACATTACTGAGAGCTGATTAATGGAGACGACAACTCTGACCAGTTGATTGCTAATTAAAGCACGTCTTCTCTACAGTGAGTAGTCCTGCAAATGACTGTCATCAGCTGCAGAGTCATCTGTCAGCCCAGATGACTCTGTATCCAAGGGTATCAATTAGGAGAATAAATGCTCCAAGTCACACTGCCATCTCATGGAGCTGACAGGTTTGTTCTGGTAGTGGGCACTACAGAAACAAGGACAGTTCTGGATGAGTTAGAGCGCTTTTTTTAAACCTATAAACTTCTTCCTATAAAGTAGAAATATCAGAAGCTCATCTGTGGCCACCAGAAGCCCTTCAAGGTGGCCATGGTGAAGAGAAGACTGCGTTTGCAGTTGAAGATTAAAGATGGCACAAGAATCTAATAGCATGAGATATGGTAAATTGTGACCCTGAGTCTTTGTTTCTGGCTCAGCCTTGTACCTCTACAGCAGTTTGATATCTGAACCACATTCTGCAATAGCAATGATTTTCTAAGGTGGTTCAGAGAGACATAATGATAAAGATGCCCACAGAACACTTATACAGCCAGAAATCTCTCCACTTCTGTACAAATGTATCCAAAATGGCATGGACTTCTACATATTTCTAAAACATCTATTAAAGACATTGCTGGAAACAGATGCAATGGTGTTTATATCCTGATTCAAGGCCAGAATAAACCCATTTATTGATACACAATGAATTCTTTCACACAATACTTGTCAGATCTCACAGTCAGCCCCTAAAAACAGAATAATTTTCCCCCAAAGGAGCAAACTCTTATTCCTTTCATCTTCCTCCTTCTCTCCCTCACCTGTTTTGCTTTCATGGTTAAGGTTTCAAAGCTAAATATACCCTAAGTATAACACTGTAGAGAAATGAATAAATAATAACAACAAACTAGACATTAAATAAGAGATTTTTACTAGTAACCTTTGGGTTTGCATTTATGTCAACATCTGCTGGAGCATTTCCTAGTCCTGAGCCACTTCAAACTGCAAAAATACAATTTATTCCACAGGATATTATCTTCTATGCCAAGTGTCACACAATGATTATGATGAAAGCAAAGACTGACTACGTGCTTCTATTAATTAGCAATTATTAAAAGACAGGTCCCTGTGATTACTGCTTCACAGGCATGAGAATGAATTCATTATTAAAAGACCGTTGCCACCAAGTGAATATCTGATCAGCATTGGCAGATCAAAAAAGCATATTAAATAAATGAGTAATCAAATGATAATGTACCATTTGTATAAATTACCAAAGGACAACCTCCCCTTCTGATTGAGACACACTCAGATTTACAGAGATTATTTACACAGTTCCAGGCAGCAGCAAATCCTTTGTTACCTCAAGCTGCACTTGCAGAAGGAATCATTGTTATAAGAGAGATGTTTTCCATATTCTGCCTGATGGTCCTTTTGACACACACCACAATATTTCTATTTAAAAACAAAAAAGAAACCAAAAAAAAAAAATTAAAGCTCTTGCAGCATGGACTGGGAAGGCAAGCCAAGATGTTCTAGATCACAGACAGTAGAGTACATTTAAATTGTGTGCTGCATTTTTGTCAGACAGTGCAACACAGCGTTATTATTATTTTTAGATACACACAAGGCACCAGTAATGAACTAACCCAATATAACCTTTAAAAAAGAAAAGAGTTTTTAAAGGCCCACCAATGCATTGTTTGATATTTAAATACTTCACAAACTTATGTGGGCTTTTCTCCACAATGGAAGTTAATATGAAAATCAAGAAGCCGCTGAGAAATTTCATAAATAGGCACGGTAAAAACAAAGCATTCAGTTGGTGACAGAGATGACAAATTGTTGGCCACATATTTATTGGATTATAGAAAACAAATAGCTGGCAGCAAGGACGTTATTGTACAGGCTTGATTCATATACATTCGAACAAAAATGTAAGAAAAAACCAAAATTATATCTGTTTCCTCAAAACTGATCTAAAATAGCAATTGTATATGTTCCAGAACTCCCTTCAGCACATCTTGCTTATATCTGAACAGTGGCCAGCAAGTTGTATCTTCAGAAGGATTGATATTTCAAGTTCATCTAAGTTTAGAAACAGCCCATTTCCTGATGAATTTATATTTCCTAGTTTTATTATTGGGCTTGTCTCTTGTGGATAAGGCTTCTTTCCTGTGAATATTTTCAACAGCAATGAAAACTACTATTATTATTCAGTCTGATGATTTTTTTTTTCCCAGAGAAGAAAATGAGGCGCACAGAAACTGGCTGAATTGATCAAGTGAATCAAAAAACTATTTATCAGATCTTAAAGTAAATTCTCAGCATTCGGTTTGCTGGTCTTTGGTCCAGTTTTAGATCCATTTTTTAATTAAAGGGCACTTAAGTCCTACACTTCCACTAAAGCATTATGCTCTCCCCAAAACTTATCCTCACCTATAATTGCTTACTACAATTATGCTTAATAATTGTAATACATTAATAATAATAATTATAATAATAAT